>JBBBVU010000021.1:6743391-6783088 GCA_037177055.1 Atherinosoma microstoma | reverse complement strand
TGTGTGTGTGTGTGTGTGTGTGTGTGTGTGTGTGTGTGTGTGTGTGTGTGTGTGTGTGTGTGTGTGTGTGTTTATGCAACTATCTTTCTGAGGAAGATGGCTGCATAAACTGAACAGATGGCATTTTGTCTGGTTCTCACATTCTCACACTCTTTAAAAGAGCTTCTTTAGGGGCAAGACATGGTTTTGGATTTAAGGTTAGCATTTAGATTAGGATTAGGTAGCAGTTGAGGTTAGACAGTTTAATATTATGATTAAGATTAGGTTAAGGAGCTAAGAAATGTATTATATCAATGCATTTCATCATAATTTCCCTCTTGGATAAATATAGTGTTTTTAATTTTCATTTCATTTCATAAAGATAAATATACAAATATTCTGAGCTATTTCCTACCAGGACTAGCTTGTCTACATGGCTGGCTGTATTTGTGTACACACATTTGCTTGTATATTTATGAATAACTCCATTCCTTTTTGTGAGCTTGGAAACAAATGCTTTATTTTGTTTTTTTTGTTCGGTTTTTTCTCCCAAATGCATTAAAGAAGGAACTAGTAGGGCACACACACCAGTGCAATTTATGTTTTGAAAGTATGCAATCATCATATATTTAGGAAATGTATAAATATGAAGACTGATTTCTATCTACATCGGGAGTTCTGACATTAATGGCTCATATACTGCAACACATGTGGATCTTTTGCACAATATCTCAGTTTTGAAGACAACACTTCTGATGTTGTTTCCCACGCTCATCACTTTAAATAGGTCTAGAGGCATCTGGGTTCATCTGTAAACACGCACAAATGCACACACTCACACACAAATGCATGCACACACAAACTCATGACTTCCATTGTGATCCATGCATAGCCTGCCTATATATATATTATATGGAACATCTTTTGAAAGCAGGTGTTTTTGCAACTTCTTCCTTCGAAGGCATTAGAAAAGCCAAAGTGTGCATCTTTGAGTGCTCATACGCAGGTTGCTGCATGCATGTGTGTGTGTGTGTGTGTGTGTGTGTGTGTGCCTGCTGTCTGTCTGGGAGCGGGTGTATAGCCAGGTGCTTGCTGACATACTGGGGCTTGTGGTTGTGGTTGGTGGCTTGCTTGCTGTGCAGACAACTGAGAAGGAACTGTCTATTTTTTTTTTTTTTTCAGTATTTCTATCTGCTCATGTGTGTTTGTGTGTGTATGTGTGTCTGTGATTGTAACGTCAATATAGATTCTATTCTATGTTGTTCACAGACTGTTTCGTGACAAGACTAGGGGGCATGGTTTCCGCTGTTGTGCTACTTTAGTGCATGCGAGCCTGCATATATTTGCTGCAGTCTACTTATTTGGGTATGCATTTGCAGTTATGTCACCTTTTCTCTTGTTTCTTCAGTTTTCTTAACCTGTTTTTTTAAGAAGGGAAATCTCATGTGAAGACGCATGCTGCAGACACAACAAACTGTAGCAATATCCACCCTGTTTTCTTATCTACATCCACCACGGTGAAGCGCAACGTTTGTCATTTTCAAAAATGTATCTTCACTGTATAAACACACCAGCAGGCACTTTTAGAGGTGTTAGATCAGAGGATATAGTAACATTGGCTGTATCAAAGGCCCCGCTCCAACCCACATGTATAGTTTGTTGCGGGCTCACTACAAAGGGAAACAATGGTTGTAGTGGGAGTAGATAGCACTCTGCCATTCCCGCAGCCTTGGCTCAGGAGCTGTGGTGGCACTGTATCATGTGATGCCCGGGGTAAATACAACTGAGTAAGCCTTTGCTAAACATGGCCATGTAAGAGGTTGCTTTTAACATGTGGTAAAACAGAAGATTAGTTAATTAGATTCAATTAGATTATAGTGATTGTAACTATTTTCAGCACATAATGATACATCAGCTACTAATCAGGAGTGATTTTGAGTCACATGTGTCTGATGAGTAGCTCTGCTTGGGATTTGAGTCCCCTTCTTCTTGCCCTTCAGTAAATTTAGGCCTGCTGCTAATGAGAGATGCACCGCCACACCCACAATAACATCTAATTACATCTTACCCCCATTTCTTTCCATTAAATACAAGTGAGATTATTACATGACAAAAACAGCTTTGATACTTGCGTGTTCGTTCGAACTTTCTTAAGCAGTAAAAAGCGTTTGCTGGTTTTTACATAGAGAGAGCAGGAATGAGGCTGAAGTTGCCACAGAACAGGACATAAGTTGCCACATTCTCACGGTGTTGGTTAGCCAAACCTCCTTACCCAGAAGTCTTGGCTTGGTTCTGCTAAGTTGAGTCATCTCGACATAGCTAAAAGCTTCACCCACACACAAACCACCGCTTACTATCTGAGTCACAGAGATGAAGAACGTAAACTTTTCCATATACACATTATATGCACAGATTTAGCCATTGTTAATTTTTCGATTTGAAGTTATTCCCGTGTGGATTTATTGAACAGTTTATTGGGAAATATTAATGTCCCTGTAAGTCAGTTGAGAAAAATATATCTGTGCATAAAACAACCCACATCTGCTGTTCAGATGAATCGCACAATCTAGCGAAAAAGCTAAAAAAGTGGTTTCTGCAAACCCACACAGTAACACTTTTCCATTGCAACGTCAACCAATTCTGCATCATCTGATATTTCGGTGAGCAGTCGCTGTTGTGATTAATCTATGTATTGGAATGACTTGTCCATTTGCCCCAATGTTCCACAAGGAATGTTTAAATTTCCATTCAGGCAACATTTAATGTGAGAACATCTGTATCCTTACCTGTAAAATTGACAGTAAGCTGGTTTTACGGCCAGTTAAATGGTCATACTGCACATAGATTGTATAGAATAAGGGATTCATCATTTATGACTTAATCAGTCACTATACATGCAAAATGCAAAGACCTAAGCCCACAAAAAACTGAGTAATGTTTGCTGTATTGATACCAGTAAATTATTTGATATTTCAACAATCTTTTTCCAATTTAGTCAGTCGAACATATCACTAATCTGTCATATAAATGCTGGAGGACCACAATCATTACACCCGATTCAAGTTTGTTATTACGTGTGATATTTTTGTGTTGCCACATGAAATTAAGCAGCAGTGGCTTGTAATTCTGGGAACTGTCAGAGGCTATAGAGAAACTTTATACTTTGGGCCCTAATTCTGACATTTTGTTTAAATTTAATCCAAAATGAAATGAGAAATTGATAAGAAATGCATATTTTCTTTGCTTCTTTGACTTACTAGTGTTTCAGTCAAGCAAATATGTTGGACAACATGTGCGCAAGTAGTGAAAACGGAGACATCATGGCTGGAAAGTTGCTCCGAAAAGTAATTTCCCTGTTATCGCTGTGTCCTCAGTGGCTGCCACATCAGTGACACAGCTCCCTCATACAACCACGGCTTTAAAATGAAACCAAAAAAAGACCCAGCAAAGGAAGAAAATAAAGAATATAAGAAAATAAAGAAATGTGCATTAAAGTTTTCACTTTGACTAAAATATTCATCATTTGAAACCCAAGTCCTCTTTTGAAAATAAGCCATAATAGAAAATATGCATACAGGAATGTCAGCAACCTTTCAGAGCTTCAACCTTTTGCCTTTAAAACAGGAATATGTTGATGGATAGGCTTTCTTTTCCGAAGTGATTCTAAAGTTTTCTGAAAGGATTCAGTGTGTGTGAATGTGCTTTTGGTTTGTTTGTTATGTGCAGAGAGTAGACCTGCCGGCTGTAGTCGAATGAAATCAGAGACAGGTTGGCATGAGGAAGACTTGCTTTGGCACAGCTTAGGCCACAGACGGGTTCTGGTATGAGTTTACTGTATAGTTTGCTTCTCTGTGGCTTGACAACTCTTTGCTCTGAGAAAGACTTAACCATGCGACAGACTTGCTATGCACTTTCCCACAGCCGCTGAGCAGCTAAGGCCACTCTTATGGTTGCTTAACATTTGCACTTGGCTACCTACTTGGCACTCTGATATTGCAGAAGCTTTTTTTTTTCCTTCCTCTTAAGAGAAGCACAAACCTTGTTGCGAATTTAAACTGTGAGAGCTGCGGTTGTCTTGTCTTGCATCTTTGATGTTGTGTCTACTTATATGTTCACTATCGATATGTCTGTCGTTGCACAAGTTTTAAGCGCACACTCTACTTGGATTATATATTCGATAAGTTTAAAAAAAAATTATTTAGTCTTAATTTTAAAATGTTTCCTTTAGGAAAGTGAAGTGGAGTGACTTGTGGTTTATGTAGATAATGTCAAAGCCAACGGTCAACAGCTACACATGAGCGGCAAATATGAATCACCTCATCCAAGTCTTGTGGTTTTCAGTGTTTCATTTGACAGCTGGATGTTTCCATTATGCTAATTAACAAGGTGTAGTTGCTTCCAAACCCTCATCTGTGAACAGATCAACCTGAGCAGGCCTGCATGCTAAATTTGAGGAGCAGGGATATCACACAAGTGCTTACATACTGATAAAACAAGTGATGCACTTTACAATTAAAGTATAAAATTCTTCTATGTGCACATTATTGTATTGCAACAATCGCTTTCAGTTTGATCAGAAATGCTGAGGAGGATGAATCATCTCAATTGCACATCCCACTCGCTGCATCAGCTTTAATATCGTATTTTTCTAGACACTTTTTTTTCTTTCTTTTTTGATGTCACTGTGGGAAGATCGGCTTCTCGCAGTTGTTGTGTGTTGTGTCTGTGTATCTCCCCAACCTTCCCTAAAACAAGAAGGCAGAAGTGAGAAACGGTTGAGAAGTATGACCAGTGTCTTCCTGTTATGTGTGCATGAAACCCCAGACGGCTGTCTAAGTTGCTCGCACGCAAAAGCCGGCACGGGAACCATGGCAACGGCAGGTCCCCATATGCAGAAGGCGGAAGTGAGCCGGCATGCAGAGGAAGTTATTGGTTTTTTGATGGCCATCAGCGTGGTTTCATGAGAAAGACTGTGACGCGGCCCTTTGTTGAGCCGACGGTCAGCCTGTGTGGGAAAGTAAGCTGCACAGTGATGACAGCAGTGATACCTTTGACCAAATATCACATCTGTTTAGCAGATCCTCAAACATATAAAATTGAACATAGTAATGCATCAAAATAGATGTCACACAGGGTTAAAATAGGTCAGTTAGTGGGGCAGTAAAGAGATGCTGCTCGATAAACTTTCAACACTGTCTGTGATCTGCAGCGCCTCCTGCACCTGAAATTCACATGCTTGCAAACTGCATAGCTGTCCTTCACTGTCAGACATTTCTCTTGTAACGCACCCTAACGTGGGCAGAGCCAGCCACCACATCTGCCATCGCCATGTTCATCTGCTGCCATGGAAACAGTGAGTTTAACTTGGTCCTAACAAACCGCATCAATCTCGATTTTTCTTCTGTTGTTGCATGCTAGCTGTGTCTGTCAACTTAGAGGTGTGGGGGACATTTGCACATCATTAACTACAGGTATTCATTAGAAATATATCTTGGAAAGATTAACTCTGGTTTTTTAGCACCGCCTCTGAGACCTTGAGTTGACTTCCTGTTAGTCAGACCCTCAGTGAGGTTTTAATGGTCAGTTTTCTCTTTCTTGTCCTTTGGTTTCCTGTTGAGGAATCATCATCAAAGATTGAGTAAATATGCTCAGAATAACTGCAAACTCACTGCTGCAAGCTCTTGAGTTCTTGTGGTTGTCTGGCTCATGCTCTGTGTCGCCGAGATGGAATATCTTGTAACACAGATGAAATTCAATCTTGAGCTCTACATATCTCTATTATTCTTCCGTAGATATTGAGAGACTTTGTTTTGGTTCATATCATCTTCTGCAGGCAATGAATGAAGATAGATTCTATTTATCTTACATGGCCAGGTCATCCTTTACACTTGTCTTTTATACATGCAGGAATTCTGTAACACATCTAATCACAGTCATTTCCATTCTTCAGCTTTGCAAACCTAAAATATTTGGTGTGATAGTTTAAAATTTGAGGTTATGGCTCTGGGGGTTAGCTTCACCAAAAAGATAAATCTGTGTACCTAAATATTAAATTATTTTAATGTAAAAACCATATTAAACTGTAGCGCACAGACGGCATTTCATCTTGCAGAAACAATGTGTGGCAGTTTCCTCTCATATCCCACAGCCACACCTGCCACAGCCTGGCTTCCACTTGGCCTCAACCTCTTGCAAACTGCATCTAGGTTGACCAAGCATGCCACCAAGCACCCTCAGGGGAAGGGTTCCCCTCAGCCAGAACCCCACAACCCGAAACCCAAAGATGGAGTCCGTCTGAGGCGACTGGGGGAGAAACCACCCTGGCCTCTAATTTGGTTCTGTGGTGCTCAGACATCAGGGGCAGAGCGTCAAACTGGGATAAGACCAGGAAGAGATCGTATGGAAACAAGCACCTGATACTAAGTGCAGGGTGTTTGTGTGCTCACAGCTAAGAAAAAAAGTGAAACAGAGAAGAAAGAGGGGGAGATGTTTATGGGCTGCTAAATGCCACACTCACCACAGGTGGGAGCTCCTCTGTCGACCCCATTAAAACAAGCAAAATGGAGGGTCTGTTCAAACACTCTGTGACTTGACATTCAGCAATCCGGCAGATAGTGGTCACAGCAGACAGAACAACAGCTCAGCAATAAGAAAGTGCACTTGCTCTTTTATTTCAGTGTGTTGACACACTTGTAAATGCCATGTGGTTTGGTTAGAGGGGGGGGGGAGCAGGCTGCAAGGGTCTTTTGGAAGTCCCCAGCTATCAGAGATGTTCACCCCCAAAGGTTGTTAGTGGTAACATCTTCCTGGATGCAAGTATCTATCAAAGCTGGTGATTAACTTTTTTGTTGTAAAAGGGAAAACCAAAGGGTGCTGACCTATTTAGGAAATACATTTTTATTGGACTGTTGGAGTTAAAAAATTCCCCTCAAAAAGTACATCCTGTCTGTAACCAAAAGGTCAGCCTTACATGAATTTACATGCCGCAACAACCATCAAACTCAGCGAGGATGTCGCTTGTCATGTAAAATCTACCAAACTTGAAATTTAATTTAAGAAATGTTACTTAATTACAGTTATTTTCATATTTTTTTCCCATATTCTAGAGATCTTCCTTCACATTGTGGCCGAATCTCCTCACTGTCTGTGATTTTGTGGTAAGGTAAGCAGATCCTGCTGAAGTCCATTACACTGTCCAGTAAAAGGCTACTAGTTTTAGGGCCTTGGTTAAAAACACAAAACCAAGCCAGGCTTTTACGGTTGGTGCAAAGGAAAACCACCACTTCACGACAATGAATATTTTACCTTGCTACCGGCAGTCCAGCAGCATTTAGTGACCACAGGCAATGTTAAGTGTTCCTGACCAGAGGCAAAGGGGCACTTAACAAATGATAGTGCCCACTATCTGTTAGTGCTCCGGACTGCCACTGTTGCCTGAGAGCTTCATGGTGGCTGGAGCCAGACCACTCTACGCCCACCACTGACCTGCCAGCTAACCACACACTCCACAGCATCCAACACACACTCACACACCTATAAGAAGGCATGAGTGAAATGACAGCTGCCACTCTGGTGACCGACTGACCCCCTGACCCCAGCCATCAGTACAGGATGACACTGACCCGACCAGCTTGAGAAGCTTTTTACATCAGCAAGAGAAAACCACAACTGCATTCAGGGAAGTGGAAGCTGGGAAAAGATTTTTATGGGGTTACCTTAATATGCCAGATTGGATTATATGTAAAAAGTACTTTAGATACTCAAGTTTAACGTTAAACATTTTCTAGTCATCTCATTTTGATTTGTTGATAAAGTCAAATTTGCTTTTCCCACCAGCATCAAATGCATTCTGTACTTTTCAGGCAAACAGGATTAGACTGAAGGCAAATCAGATCTGCCTCAAGTATGTTTCAAAAGACACAGTGTTGGTCTGTATGATGATGGGCGGATACAGGAGAGTTGGCGTGATAACTTTTATCTTATTGGATTTTCCTCCCAGGAGGACCTCCAATGTGTGGTCATTGTTGACTGGCAGCTCATTCTTACATGGTTTCACATTGCAGGATAACAGCTGAGGGACTCTGGGGTGGGGCCAGGGTGTGGCCAGCTGAATGGACATGTGGATTGATGCTTATCATCCAGTGTTTTGCTGTGAGTCAACCAACTGTCAAGGCATCTGTGAGGTTTGCATGCACATTGCTTTACATGCATACAGTTTTAGGCCTTTTATGTTTCTCATTTTTAGTTTTTAGCTAATCTTAAAATAAACTCAGGATCTGTCTAAAAACAATCTTGCATTTTATATAGCGATTGTCAGATTTTCTATTGTTATTTACAGCCTTTTACCATGGTCTAGGTTATCAGACCAGGTTGCAGTCACACTCTGATTAGCATTGTAGGAACAGGGTGAGGTTCAAGACACTACAGGATGGATAAAACCGCTCTACCTGCTCTCTGCCTGCTGTTTCTTGGCCACCCTACTCATGTCAGCATGAAGACAAAGCCATGAGGTTGAAGTCTGAGAGACTTGCCTGTTGCGTGCACGACCGGATTGTGTCAGTGCACAGATTTGAGGAAGAATTCAAGACATTTCTTCTGTATTTAAAGTGTTGAAAGCACAGCAGCTTTAGTCATTCTAATATGAACAAAGTTTCTTAAATCTGACTATCCAGCAGACTGAGTAATCAGGGACGAAGGGCTTCGAACTGACAGGTGATCCAGGACAAGTTACTGGGTCATTATGAGTGAGATCCAGAGTTCATTTGTGGAGATGAGAGGACCATAAGTGAAAGACAACCAGGTTTATGTCTTCTGGTCTGACTGAAGCTGTACTTTACTAAAAGATCTGCCTGAAGGCACTTAAATGATTTTCAAACAATTTATGGTAAAATCCCATTTGCTGAATACATGTGTGGAGCAAAATGGGCCCTGAGTATCAGCTCCTTAATACGTTTCCCACAGTCAAACACTGTGATGGCAGCATCATTCTGTGGCTCGGACAGGCAGACTAGTCAGACTGATGCAGAGGGAAATAATTGTCAGTGCTCAGGATGTCAGGTTGTGATGAAGATGACATTTCCAACAAAACATAAAGGATCTGATGCAAGATCTTTTTGCTTCATCATTGTATAGAATGATCTTAAAATGACCATGAATCATAAAAAATTTTGAAAATTACTTAAGCTGTTTTATTCCTTCTCCAAGGCATGAAAAGGAATAAACACAAGTGTTCAGTTTTCCAGGAAATAAATCAGGAACGGGAAATGTAAGAAAGACAGTGACTATATGTTTTACTTCCCTCCTGTAGAGCTGCCAAAGAAACAGCAAGAGCAGCCCGAATAGTGAAGGGGAACGGGGGGAAAAGGGACGAGTAGGGCCGTCTGTGTGGTCTTGTTCTGTTTAACTCTCGCCAAAGTGTTTTAAAAGTGTTACAAGTGCATTAGTGCTGTGGGTCACGCCTTTGCTTGGCTAACCTCTGACCTCCAGCCCCTGCAGCAGCTCCGGGCCTGAGTGTGAGCTCATGTTTAGGGGTTAGGCCCCGCTGTGCAGAGAGAGAGTTGCCCCAGGGAAGTGGAGGGGGCAGCTGTGGAGGACAACGCCGGGCGGCGGCCTGTAATGATCTCCTCATGGATCTTTAATGGCTCCCCTCCGTTAGTGTTAGTGTTCGCACTGGGGGGACACTGAATTATTCAGCAGGCTAAAACTGTGATCACACACAGACATGCTCATAGATATATAATCCCTACACGCATACACGCACACATCCTTTCGCATGTTCTCTTTAAGGGACACACACGCATAAATACACCACATAAATTTTTCACACGGAGGACTCCTTTTCTTTTTTGTCTTTTTTTATTTGCAACTCACCTACTTAGTGATAAGAAAACATCTGCAGTGTTCTTCCGAGAACTGCTGCCTTTGCTGAATGAGCAGGTTACTATCACATGATGAGGTGAGTGTGTCTGAAGACATAACATCCTTTGATGACAACATCATGTTGCTTGTACAAGAGCTGAAGATATCCCGGGTGCTTATCTTTGCACTGTTTTACAAATATCTCATTAATCAGCAGTCGCTCTTCCCATGGTGCTCAAGAACTTCATCTTCTGTGTTTAATGTTTTTGTACAGCTCGTGTATATCAGCTGTTATCTCCCTGTGAATCAGATTCAGTATGTTGCAAACATCTTACTCATCAAGATGTGAAATTGAACACAGTGGGGGATTTTTTTTTTCTACTTTTTGTTGGTTTTTTGCTCTGTGTGTTCATAGTGACCATGCCACCTAGTGGTAATCCAGCCAGAGGTCTACACCTACACAAACTTCCCTATCAAACAGCACAAGTCACGTTTGCTTCAGTAAAGATGAAGATAAATCCAAGCTGCAGAGTTGATATGTGGCTTCGCTTCTCGACTGAAGTTTACAATCTCGGCCTATGACGACTCCTCTGTTTTCTCCTTCAGCCTTGATCCCCCAGCTAAAACCTCGTAGTATATGAAAATACTGTCAGGGCCCACAGACCATAACCACCCTTGTAAAACACACACATTCTCTGACCCCTGGTTCATTACTAACAATGTTGGAGGGAAGCCTCCACTCAGGCCAGCTGTGTGAGTTTTACAGAAAGGCCTGCAGCCTCTTAAGCAGCTTGAGCTAATTGCCTTCAGTAGGGACGCACTGTCTGGGCCTTACAACCTGCACCAGTAGCCTGACCTTCATTAGTCGGGCCACAGCGGGCTCTCTGTTTTTTTTTTTTTCTGTGCTCACTGGAGGAAGCCGAGCACAGATTTTAATAACCAAGTTTTCACAATACAAAGACTTCTGGCATCTCACTCAGAGCTGAGCACGCCCAGTGTTTTGCTGCTTTATATTTGTCACAGATGTAATAAAAGTCGTTATGTATCTTGTTGGTTGATAAGTGTGGAATAGCCTTGAGTGTAGACATCAAACTTTTATAAAAGGCCCCTTTGATGCCACCACTCGCTGCAGTAAGCCTGCATTGTCACTCCACAGTGCTGTCTGTGTTACAGCAGCACTCACTGTTCTGTATCAGCAGCAGGGAAGTGTGTGTTTTTCTGTGTATAACACTATAATCCCTGATTGAACATGTCACTGATGGCTGATGGGGGCTCCCTGGGTAGTAAATGACCCATCGCCTTACAGGACGAGCTTCATCTGTCGCACTCTCACTCTCCTGTAGCCCTTAAGAGGCCTGCTGCAGTTTTCACTGTAGACCCAGGGGTCAGATGGAAAACATACACTCATAAACAGCATCTATTATTCATGTCTTCAACCCTGTGATCCACTCACATCACGCACTGGCTACAACAGCTGTCCAGCCGTTCACTGACAGACACAATTTGTCCAGCGGCAGCATCTACACATGAGCTCATATATGGGGGCTTCAGTGAGCTATAGTTATCGCTCCGACTGACTGTGATAAACACATCTGTGTTGCATCTGTGTTCAGAATTGAGCGGCCGTACACACGTGACAGTGAGCAGATTTCCATAAAGCTGATGATGATCATTTGTTGTAAATACACTGTTTGTACTGTTGCCTTTTTCTAATCAACTGGCTCAAAACATTGGGCACAAAAATGAGTCATTTGAGTATTATGAAGTCCTCTGTTGACATCTAACAGGGGCAATTAGAACATTTCCAGCACAGCGATTGTGTCATTTGACAATGTTAGCAGGCTTTTGTGTAAGTGTGGGCCCGGCTTGGCCCGGATTTGACAGTGTGTTAGTGTACTAATCCATTAGTGTCCCCAAAGGCCTTGTGATTACACACATCGCTAATACACACATTGGCACTTTTCTTCGGAGACTTTTTACTGATGGTATCAGTGGCCGCTTGGGTGGTTTTGGTGTGTATGTGTGACTGTTGGAGGTGGAGCAGATGGATATTTGTGCTTGAGGTCTGGCAGCTCGTAATGCTTTCGTTTATGTCAGAGGATGGAGTGTTGCTTGTCTCCTCTTTGACACTCAACCCTTACCCACTCCTATGAACTCCCACAAAAACCACCTCTAACCCCCACCCCCCCCCCCCACCCCCCTCCTCCTTTTCCTCCAGTCCTTCACAGCAGCAGTAAGTAATTCACCCTCTAATGATTTTAATCATCTGCAATCAGGCACTGGAGTCATGAATCTCTGGAAAAGAGATGCAGAGACAAGACAGAGAGAAAGAGTGGGTACGTTTGCTTTGGTGAGGCAGTCAAAAAGCAGAGGGGTGGTCATGTGAAGTGTACGAGCCTGGCACAATTACCTCCCGACGAGGAATGGGAGCGCCGTCCTGGCTCGAGCATGCTTGATTTGTTGGCTGCCTGTTATCTGTAACAGGAGAATCTTAAGTCTTCATCATGTAATTTAGCAGTCAGTTTCCAACTCATCACCGCAGCGCTGCGCAGCGACCGTCCAAGCGGATGATTTCAGTGCTCCCTCTTGATGATTTTGACTTTGGATCATGGTTCATTGAGTAAGGGAGTAGTAGCAGGAAGCGACAGAGATCTGGAGGGGGGAAAAAAAGACTCACAGACTTAACAAGAGGACGTCTTTGCTTCCCTTCAGCTTGCACGAACCGTCACTAACACCTAAACCCAAAAAAGGCATGCAAATATATAAACACAAATTCAAATGCAGACTAAATATAAATGTCTCCTGCCTACAGACATTCTTTTCTCACTTTTCACTTCTCAAAAACCCTCAAAAATACAGCACATCCACTCCCCGGTGACAAAAATACAACTTGTAACATTGACTGACTCTCAGCGGAGCTCCACGTTGGGAACACAGCGAGGTTGTTTGCGGCTGCTGGGGGGGGGGGGCCGGAGAGGAGAGGAGGTGGGGGCAATTTGAGCTGGGCCCTGCCAGAGCTGCATGAAGCAGGACCACCCAGGGTGGCGTCAGGAGCTTGGCAGTGATTCAGGGAAGTCGGTCGGCGGGCCGGCTGGCAGCCCGTGCCCGGGGCTGAGGCAGCAGGCGGCAGCAGGCACTCTGAAGCCCTGCCAGGGTGGACAGAGATATTCAGCTTAGCCCACAAAGGCCACTTCAGCCTCCCACAGCATAACAGCAGAGCCACAGTGATAGGGAGTGTGTGTGTGTTTGCGTGTCCGTCCATGTAGGTCGGGTAGAGTTTGGGGAAAATTGAGGGAGATATTTTTAGGATTCAGTTTCCTCAGATTTTCAAGAACTCCCATATGGAAATTATGAGGTCGAACCAGAACATGTTTATTCATGAGAAGCCCATGCATCAGCAGCATCTATCTTAGGATGTTCTCGCATGCTGAACAGCACATACTGGTTACTGTACTTTGCCATATACGAAGACACATCTCCTCCTCCCCGTGTGCAAATATTCACTTAACGTCAGTTCCTCTCTGCTGGCAGTGGCAAACAAAGACTTTCTCCTCATCTTTATCTCTTCCAGTGGGGCCAGTCATTTCATCGCAGCACTTACAGCTTATAAACTCCTTGACAAATCACATTAGTATTTAGCTTCTCTCAGCAGTTTACTGCCTTTGTGCCAAAGTATCGTTTATCACCCTGTAATTCACTTTACTAGGTAAATTCACTTTGGTCCGGTCTGCTGGGTCTGTCTGCAGTACGGGATGTCAGAGGACAGGGGATGCTGTTTGAAGTTTAACCACCTTGAGTGGTGTTTTATAAAATCAAACGTGAAAAAAAAATGTCCGTCAAATCATGTGTTGAAGGTTTCCTGGAATTACTGGGAGCTACAAACAAACAGACAGCGGAAAGTGTTGCTGTTGTGGAGTCGATGCGCTTCATCCTCTCCTTTTCGCTTCCTGTCTCATTCCCACGAGAGAACCAACGTGCGTAACTCTCAGGCCTGATTCCATTTAAACCTTATAAAACTTTCTCTGACACAGAATAATATTTGCTGTCAAGCTGTTATTGAATTATATCAGCAAAGGGGAAAAACAGAGAAGGATGAGCCGGCTCTGCAAGGATGGATCAAAGTTTACTAGATTCACTTGTATCTTTAAGCAATGCTCTCCTATAAGTGTTGTTCCTCTGAGATTAATGTAACCAGAGCCATGCTTGCAAATCACTACTCTTTAGCTTTATCTATCCTGTTTTCTTTAAACTAATGCTGACTTTTTTTATCCCTTTTGATTTATTTAAGTTTGTAAATCATGTGGAATATCACTAAATATATGTAATTTTTCAGCATTTAGCTCATTTTAATTATCATAAATTATAAATTTGTCATATTACATCAGTGTGCGTGACATGAAACAGACAGATTTAAGGAAACCTTTTTTTTTTTTTTTTTTTTACAGCAGACGTTACTACACATTTGCATGTGTTTGCTGACAGGAAGTGCGACTGAGAACGAGACGAGCGTAATATGAAGCATGATTTCACAAGAATTTAGTTAACATGTTTGAGCAGTCAAGTTTGATGTTTGAAATTTTCATTAAAATATTATATAAGACAAGTTTTATCCTTCGGTTCAAATTTATTTGTTTTCTGAACATTTTAACCCTTTCAGACCTAATGCAACATTTGCATTGTTTTCATTTTCATTTTAAACCATTGATAGATATGAGAACAAGTCAGTAATTTCCAAGAAAAGTCCAAAGTTTAACCTCCCCAAATTTGTACTAGTGTTAAAGTAATTAAAATCCACAACTGTGGAAATGTTCATGTTTTTTGTTTTTTGAATAACTATCATTCTGACTTGTTTTAAGCATGGCTGGTGTACCCTAGCAGCACAGAGAAAAAGACAAGTTTGAAATCATTTGGAAACTTTCTTATATTTAGGCTTCAATCTTGTTTCTCTTTACACTTTTGTAACTACGGATTGCCTGCATGTCCGACCTTTGGGGATCATTTAAAGCACAAATACTCCTTTTGCATTAAATCCACACGGTAACTTTGAACTTATCTAGCTTTTAATCGATGATTTTTTTTTAAGAAAATGCCTGGGGTTTACATTAAGAAGTATCCATTGTACATTAGATGATAATGCAAGTTTAACCCTAACCAACTCCTAAACCTGATCATTTGTGAGTAAGAGTGAACTAAAGAAGTGAAAGGACTGTTGAAAACTTGTCAGATGACTCTCAGTCCCATGATCTCTTGTCTAAGGAGCACTGGGATAAAAACTGGCAAATCCCATATTGATCGTCATCTGCAGTAATAAAACAGACTTCACTCTGTTCTGTTCATATGGCTCACAAATCCATTTTAACAAATGAAAATGAAACAGGTTGAAGCTTTCGTAATGTCAGACATGAAACTATAAGCATAAAGTTATTTCCTGGAGGCAGTTTGCTTTGTGGGTTTATTTTACTAGATTCTTTTTTTCTCTTCAAATCCATGAATCTCGCTCCACTTTTGTCATTGACAGTCATGTCCATACTTTACTATACACAACAAAGGACAAACTGGCATTTGTGCATCCTGATTTGGCGCACTGCACTTCCTGATCCCGCATCTTGTTTGAGTTGAGTGGAGCTCATGCAGGGTAAGGCAGGTGTTTGACTGATCTCCATAGCCTATTTCCCCTGGCCGTTTATCACTGTCACAGCCACAGCCTGGTCCAGACTTCACCCCCCTTTTCAGCCCCCAGCCGGCGTTCTTAAAGATTAACAGGCTGCTCTGGCTTTCAGATGCCTGTGCAACACCCCTGTGCTCATCCCCAGCCCTTCTTTCACCTGGTGTAGTCTGTAAAACCTCCTCACCTATCTTGCTAGTCATTTGCCTCATGCTGTTTTCAGTTGTCTCACCGTCATCTCCCTGATCCTTTCTCCGTCCATCAGCACAGATAAATTGCCCGAATCGTTCCCCTTTGCCTCCCTCTATGATACATTTGCAATTAATTTATTTTGCCTTGGTTTCCTTTCCCCCTCGCCTCTCCTTTCCCCTTGATCCACAGCAGAGCAGTCTGGAAATGATTTTGACGCTTAAGCTGTAGCGTGCAGCTGCCTACTGGGGACATTTTGCACTCCCTGACTTTTTATTACATGGGAAATACCGTAATAGCTTGTGAGGGAAAGATGATTTCATAGAAATTTGCAAAGTGACCTTTGTACAGATTGTAAACACAACAGCAGTGAAGTGAGGAAGTTTTGTTCTGCTTGTTGGTTACATAATTAAGGAGTGGATACATGTGAAAACATCTTCCAATCTCACTGTAGAAATGTATCATGTTGCTTTCTGCACAGATGATGTGGTCAGTAAAGGTAACTGTGAAGCTGTGAGGGCGTGAGCTCAGTGGGTTTTTGTGCTACAGGACCTCCACCCTGACACCTCTCCACACCCTGCTCATCTCCTGCCAGCACTTCCACAAAAAAAAACCACTGACCCCCACGTTGCATTCAGCTGACCAGGCAAATCTTTTCTGAAATTAAAAAAAAATGTGTCACAACCACAGATCAGATATAGTTTTGCACAGCTCCATCATCATTTTTTCAAACGGTATAGTTCTGTTTGTGTGTGTTGCATTGAAGGGCCATAATAACATCTCGCAACACGAGCTGCAATTTTTGCCGGATTTAACAGGTCATGTATGTTGTGGACCAACTATTCTTCCGGACTACTTTAACCGGACCATTGCTGATGTAACACGACTGTTTTTGTTGCAATATTATCTGAATACAGTATGGCTTCAAAGGAACATTGCATTTACTTTTCCATTTGTGACTTGTCTGAAATAACTGTATATGATATGTAAAGCATCCCTGTATATTTAAAAATTCATGCATGAAAGGGTCAAGTTGATTCATGGTTCTAACAGGATGCTTTTCCATCATAGGTTTTGATGCATTTTGCTGTTTGACAACAAAAAAAAAAGAAAAGAAAATGATGTGAGTGCATGATGGTGTTGTGGTTAATGCTGTCACCACACAGAAAGAAGTTCTTGGTTCAAACCTCCTCTTGGGTGGAGGAGAATTTGTTCTTCCGTGCATGTGTGGGTTCACTTTGGGGTTTTCATTTTCCTCCAAACAGTCCAGAGACATGTATGTTAGGTTAACTGGTGGTTATAAACTGACCCTAGGAGTGTGTGCATGGTTGTTTGTCTATGTTTTGGCCTTGTGATGGACTGGTGATCTGTCCAGGGCGAACCCTGACTTCCACCTGATGGATGGATGGATGGATGGATGGATGGATGGATGGAGAAAATATTTTGCCTGTATTAATATGTACATGCACTACTGTTTTTACAAAAAGATGTGAAAAGATGCAAAATTATGGAATTCTGGAACATGTGCTAAGTGTCAAAGCCCATTTGAGCTGAGTGTAAAAGTGGAGGAGTTATTGAACCACCAACTGTTTTGAGAGCTTTGAATACATGATATTAGAAGGATTAACACCTTATCAAAGTTTTCAACACAATTACTTTTTTCCTTATCATGTAAACTTGCTTCATGTTTTGCTGTCTTTGTCCTTGTTTTGACCTTTTGTATTTACGTGTTTTTAGCTTCACATCTTGCTTTATTTTCAAACTGTCTTGTCTTCTGTTCACTTTGGTTTCCTGGTCTTGTTTCACACCAAGTTTCAGTTTCGATCGCCACTCCCCTGTGTTAAGAGTGTCATCCTCATCCTTTGTTCCTTGACAGATAGTTTGTTTTTTCTCCATGCCAGGTCTTTTTTCTTCCTTCCTCGCTTGTCCTTTTGGCTTTCTGTTTTCCACTGCAGTACTTTTTCTTTTTTTTTAGATTCCCAAGAAAGGTTTATTTTATTTTCCACCCACCTGCCTTCTGTCCTAATCTTGCATTTAGATCCTCCATCTACACACCTCATAACAGTTGTATGCCCAAAAATTGCAAACTCCATATTGACTACTATTTCAAACTTTTGTGTGGATTTCCTTGTTTTATCTTATACATTTTTACATTTGGTCATAAGCATCAGATCAATCTGTATTGCATCAATCCAGCATAATCTAAATTTATGGGTTTATTTAACTGCAGGACAGTAATAATTGGAAAGCACTGGAAAGCTCTTTTTGCACATTTAGAGAAAATCATAGTCATTGTTCTCTTACCTTCAGCAGCTTTTGATGATGCAAAGATGGAGATGGAGATTAAACTTATAGCTCCTCTATGATGGCCCCATGCAGCTCAAGGTCGTTGTGTAAGGGAGACATTGATGCTGTTGTTATGCCTCGGATTCTGAAATACAGGCAAACAATTTCATTGCACGCACTGGTAAAGCCGTACTCCACCTTTGTTTGAGCCCTTTCGGAAGGTGTAATAATGAGCAACAGGAGTTTTCTTTGCTGTGTTTATAGTGTGATCTCTGTGTGAAAAGGCCGAGTGATGACAGGGTGGATTGACGTTGTTTTCAAACACCTCTTATAGAGGGGTGATTAATGTTTCCCTTCATGTAGTCAACATTATTTTATTAATACTAGTAGATGTATTTTTTTTTCAACTTCAACCATTATTTTAGCTTTTTAACCAAGCGTCGTGTCAAACCCTCCATGTTCCTCCCAAATTGTGACATAAGGTGTGTTGCAAATGCAACGACGAAACAGTTTCCTTGCGCTATGAAAACTAATGGAACAGCTCTGACAAGCATAGATCACAGCAATGATCCCACTGGCAATTAGATGTAGATTCACTCGTAGATGGATGGGGCATGGGTTCTTTTTGACTGAGAAAAGTTTAGATGAGACATATCTGCAGTTTCTAGAAACAAAAGATGGAAATATTTTATTTGTCAAAAAACTGTTAGAATAATCTGGCAAATAGCCTTAAATATGAGACAAAGTAATGTTGACTGCCCAGTCTTTGTTAGATGATGAAGAAACTTGGTTGTTTATGGTTGAAATAAATGTTTAAAGTTGCAACTTATGATGCAAGATGTTATTTTCAAGAACAAGATCAAACTCGGGGAAATCTAAAACCTAAAAAGCCTTCAGCAGCTCTTATGTCAAACCAGTGTTGAGTCTGGTTTTATATCTTTTTCTTTTTTTTACCGCAAAAATGGTAATAAATAATTAACCTTTAAACTTCTACTGTAGTTAGAAGAGACTTTCCCACTAACAGGATTAGTGTGTGCACAGAAAGAAGAGGGACAATGAGGATAAACACCATTTATTAATGAGGACGTGTTACATTCTGTTCATTGATGAATGAAAGAGAGAGAGACAAGAGGATGGAGGAGGGGCTGGACTAAGAGGAGAGGGGTTAAAAAGGACCAGGCGGTGCAATTGTTTGAATCACTTTCAACTGTTTTCTGAACGTTTTAACCCATCCAGACCTAATGCAACATTTACATTGTTTACATTTTTTTTTAAAGTCAGCAAACTTCCAAGGAAAGTCAAAAGTCTAACCTCTCACAGAGTTTTCTAGCATACTTCCAGTTTCTTCACAAGCAAAGAAATAAATGTTTTATGGGTAGTTTTGTGTTTTGCAGAAAATCTCTGGATCTTTTAGAAAATTTTGTTTTAAAAAGCCTCAAATCTAAATAGGTTAAGGACAATAATACATCTTGAGCATGCCTTTCAGATTCACTTTTGTGGGCTTGTGCGTTCAAGAATACTTGTTGAAAAGCCCACCCTCCACACCTGTGTTATCATTTCTGTTGCTGCTAAGCCTCTGCAGTGATTCTGTGGGTTGTTTGCTCTGCACATGTTTAAGCTGCACTCAGCAGCAGCACCTTAGTTGTTTGCTTATAATCTGTCAAATCAAGAGAAGGTATAATTTATTTCAGGAAGGCTTCCAAACAAGCAGTCGGATCTCACACCATCCACTCTGGCTTTCTTTAACCTAACTGGATAATAGATTTGCACATTGAGCTGTGGACTATTTAATTTTATGAGATGGAATTATCATTGGCACATTTAACCATATTTGCTCAAAGGGACAAATGTGGTGGTGAAAAACCAGAGAATACTCCCTACAGATAGTGAGAACTCATGCTTTACAGTCAATTATGTGGCCACTGGTCAAACAGTTGTTTATATTGCCTCGATTTGTTACCCTCCCTCAATATTTTAAGTGCATGTGTGTGTGTTGTGTGTGGTGGTGCACAATGCCACAGCCCCACAGCCTAGTGGTCGTCTGGTGGTTTTAGGGGGAGAATCTCCGCCCCAAGTACAATGTTGGCTAATTGCCCCCCACAGCCACAACACACACCCAGTTAGAGACACACAGGCACACACAACAGTGTTCTCAGTTGTTCTACTGGTTGGAGGGAGGAGGGGAAGATTAATCCTAATTGCAATGTGTGGGAGCCTGAAGAGAGGCTAGGATTACTAGGGGCTTCTTCTTGATCCACAGAGATGCTGATGGTAATGCTCTCAGCCCATCCCCTGTCAGCTGCCTGCGCCATGTACGCATCTGAATTGGACGCACGCCGCTCCCACGTACACATGCAGTGGAGTACAGTTTCACGAACACAGCAGCCCTTAAGTATAGGTTGTGTGTCCTGAATCACTCGGGTTTGTGATTCACTTCTCCCAATGCAACTTTAGCCTCTCTTAGACTGTGTGTGAGTCTGTGGCCTTGCGTCAGGGCTGCTGCGCTGCTGTTTATGTCTGCTGTCGTGTACGCAAGCTGCACCCCCTGCTGACGCACTGCCGCTTCACTGGGGTTTACCTAGTCTACCATGGGTCACAGATCAAGCGTTCAATGAACAATCAGCATATTTTCTGTGACTTTATTGACTATTTTCTGACTTATAGATGTAGTCCATAAAGAAGTGTAATTGTGTTTGTACAGCAACATGAAAGACATAAAGAGGTCAGACGGCTCATTAACGTGAATGCTGAACTCCTGTCCTCCTTAAATGAGTTTGATTTTGCCTCACATCCTAATTCCACTAGTGCTTTGCCTTTTTGTTCTTCTTTCGTTTCTTGAATTATTGAAAATGAGATCATTTGTGAAAGCTTAAACCTCTTAAACAGTCGGTGTGATCATTGTCTTTTACAACCATTTCTCCCTTCCTGCACGGACATTTTCTGCCCCGTCAGGCCTCTACACGATTATAGCAGCCGTTGGGCCGCAGCCGCAGGCTTGCCCTCTTCCCTTAACAAAATCATGTCAAAAAGCAATTAATATCTTAATACCTCCATCAGCGCCAACCACCAAGCCGCCAAAAGGCCGGACTCTTTGTTTTTTCCGCCTCGGTGTCGGCCGCCGTGCTGCTCTCGCCTGGCCCGTGGTTTCCTCGGTTACATCTCCCTGTGCCCCGGTGGTCAGCTGTGGTTTTCCAGGGGGCATGGGGGTAGAACATTGTGGGCAGGAAGGTCCTCCACTCTATCCAAGCATTAAGCACTACTCTTCAGGCCTAAGAGCTCCACTGGCCGCAGCCGTAGCCCCATCTAATGCAGCGGTCCACAGATCTGACCTGACCGAAGACACTCATCGACTCTTCAGGCTTTCCATCCATTAAGAACACACCAAGATAATGTCAACATCTCTGATTGCTGCAAGATTAATCTCCGGGGAGTTTTACTATGAAGAACTGAGTTTTCTCTCTCTTTATTTCTTTTCTTAAAATTTGTATCTGGTTTTTGAGGACTTTCTGGACATTGTTGCCGTGTGACACAGAGTTTTTTTTTTCTCTTGCATATCAAGGCCTGTTAAAAAAAAAGAAAAAAAAAAAGAAAGATTAATGATGTTGTCTATTGTTCTTAAGCCACTGGAATAAGGAAATGCTGACATTTGCATTTGTTTAGTCTTTGCATGGCCTAAAAGAGCATAAATTGCACAAGACACCTGGTGATATTAACCACTTAAACTCCTCTTCTTACACTAAACCTGAATAGAGTGTTTTCCTCATCTGTCATCCGCACACTGAGCACAATACCTGGTAGCAGTTAGGTGTTTCTTTTATAGCTTCGTTCTTCAAAAGGGAGAAAAAGATGGGTTTTGACTTCTGAGCCATGGCTCAACAATATTTGGTTTCTCTATATTTTCATTCATTTCTCTTGGCAGGCTCGACCAGCAACTGGTGGAAGGTTTTGGCAGAACATACAATAAAAACTCATGATTAAAGAGACTAAAATAAGGACTGTATATAACTCATGTGTCCATTAACCACTGAGAAGAGAAACAGAAAGAGCAAAAGGATTGTTTTTCTTCCCTACTGTTGCCTTGGCATTCAGTCTATATAATAAATGTAAAATATATTCCTCATCATCTCCTCTTCCTTCTCACTGCTAGATGTGTCCTTTCAGGGCTATGAATTTCTGTGATGCGTGCACTATATGATCAGACTCGCACCTTTGGTCCACACTCTTGTTCGTATGCATCCACAGTAAACAGAGCGTGCACTTTTACGCTCTGCCTGTCCATCCAGCCTCAGCCAGCAGGCCCACACACCTTGGCCAGCCTGGGTGGTGGTGCATTTGAGTACAGTGTCGTGGTTTGGCCCCGAGCCCCTGTCTGGCTTGTGTCCTCTGGACAGTCCGCCTCGCAGACCCGGCTTTACAACCTTCTTTTACCTTCAGCTAAATAGCAGCTGTACAAACACATATACATTAAAGTGAGGTTGTATTAATGACTTTATGTTGGAGCCTTTCTGAAACAGCGGTTCTGATATTCGAAGTTGTTGGGGTCGTTGTAGTGGTGGTGGTCCTATGCGTAGAAACGCTGACATCGACTGACTATTTCAAGGGCAGAAACTGGTGGGGAGTGATGGCGCAGGACCAGCTGGACTGAGCTGGACCTCAGGAAGTGGATTTTGAAGTGTGTAGCATAAGTGTGAATGCCCTGACGTGGACAGTGTTAAGTGCCTACGAAATATTGGGTTACAAGTGATTTGGCTGTCATGAGCACATTGTCTTTTCATAATGACACGTTGTATGATTACGGGGTTTGAACTCTCCATCTGCCTCAGGCTGCAGCCTTTTCCAGAACTCTGATTTATTTTTGAAAGGCTGACACACAGAACCAATTGAACAGCTTGAATTGTCGATGGTTTAAGACATAGATAGGTTGTTACAATCCATCCTGTACAAACTCTGAGTGGGGCCCATTCTAGAAAAGATTGATTTACTATTTATCCCTCTGACAGCGCAGATAGGGAAGAGTCATAATTCTGTGCACTGGGGAGATTAAATTCCTGTATCGCTGTCAGCTACATTAACTGACTTCCTGGATCTCAATTCAATTAGCGAAGCTGCATTCTCTAGCATTAATAAATCAATAGTGATGGCCTGCAGATAGGCATGCTGCATACAGTATGTTGAATATGCTTTCTGCACACATGCATTTACACACATACAAACACTCGTCTGTTACCCTGCTCATTAATGATTCCCAGCCCTGCTGTTGTCAGAAACGCCAACTAGCACATTAGCTGATGTTTAAGTATGCGTCAACATGAATCTATGCATCATTTTCCTGCAGTATAGAAATGAGTTGCAAACAACAAACACCTGCTGGATTGATTCATGGAAGCCCAACTTCACTGAAATGTTCCTCCTCTTGATCAGCTCGCTGTGGCTGACTCCTTGCATAATATTTTTACAGCAACTCAATTCAAAAGACACTTGTGCCTGTGAGCTGAGGGGAAGACATGAGCTTTGTTGTTTTCCAGCTCGGTAAACCTTCACAGCTGTTTGGAAACTTCTGTGACAGCCAGCAGAGCAGCAGAAGAGGACGACAGACGTGCTATTACAGCTGACCTTTTTAAATGTTTTCAGCATTAGCATAAATGAAATTTCTGCTGCCGCGTCAGTCAGATATTTGTCAGTTAATTGTTTTATTGGCAGACTCATGCAAATGCATGAATGTGTCCCAGTGCATGTCATGGTGATCTAACTGTGCTGGAGACAGAACATCCAGACAGTCTAGAGTTTTTCCAATTTTGTTGGATCAGCTGTCTGCAGGTTCCTGTCTTAGCAATCTATTAAAACTCATCAACAAAAAAATTTTCTATCTTACACTTTGCCAAATGAGGAGATTTATGCTTTTAAGGCATCCTTTGGTAACATTGTACCTGTAAACATGTGATTTGTTGATGTTTTATCATCATCCTCATCAGTTCCTGTTGCTGGCCTTAATTTACTGTTCTGCTCTCCTTTTTTCCAGTGGATGCCCTCATTTCTAAAATGTTGATTTCTCCTTGATTATCCAAACTATGCGTCACTCTGTGAATTGCCAGAGTCCAATTTGCCCAGTCAGCCTGATGAGACAGTTGATAAGGGCATTGATTGGCTTTCCATCTGAAGGAGGGAAGGATTTCATTGGGACAAAGATATGGGGGCAACACGGCATTCATTTCAGCAATCAAGCCACCATCCTCCCTCCTTTCCTTTCCTTTCTCCGTTTGACCAAACTCTTCCCAGAAGTCTTTCAATATGGATTACATTGCATGGTAGACACAGTGGTAATTCAAGGTGAAATAAAACTCTTTTAATCCCATTGGATGCAGTAGTTAAATAGAATCAGAAAGCATAAAGGGGCAGATATCAAACTAGAGGTGATGAGATGTATTTGGACTTTGCTTTGATGCCCAAAGCTGCACATTTCTACCCCTGGAGGCTGATTTGGTAGTAACGGTCTAGTGAGCACATCCTTAGTCAAGTCCCTGTCTCCTCCTCTTTCTGGATGTGATCGCTACTCCAAAAAATCATAGGCCTTCATTATCTCTAGTCAAGCAATTTTGGGAACATAATACTGACTCAGGATTGGAGAGCTTGCCCCCATCAGGGCTGGGGCCTGATCAAACCACTTGCACAGGGAAGGGGAGTTAAAGAGAAGCATGCCCGCCAGTCGGTTCATCTCCCTTCAAAAGGCATATGGTGCAAATTTCATCAAAAGTGTAAGGGGGAGGGTTTGAAGGGGCATTCACGTCGCTGATGTGAAAAATAAGGCCAGGCTGTAAAAAACCAAATCAAACCATGGTTGTTTCTCTGGGAGTGATTAAAGCCAAAGAAGAACCAGCTGCTGCATCGTCAGCCGCATCTCAATCTCTTCAATGCGCTGGCAGCCTCCTGGCTGGGCAGAGAGGAGGGAAAAGGGGGAAAGACAAGTCCTCGTCCCTTCATCTGCCGCAGCGGCTTCTGAGCTCTGAGGAACCACAGACAAAGAAAAGACAGCGGTAAACATGAGATGTGAGCGTAAGGAAAACCAGAATGTTGATATGAAAAAAAAAAAGATGGATGGAAAAATAAGCAAGGGAAGGAAAGAAAAGGAAGCCTCAAAGAGTGACAGAGGTCAGGGTCGGGAGCAAGGATATATGGACCTGCTTCCCCTCCTCCAGGATGTCAAATGGAAGAGTCCCAGTGTGTCCTTAAATATTGATGCTTAGTGTGAGTTGCAGGCCTCTCTAATGTTCACTAGTGGCCCTATGAGACCAAGCCCTCTACAGATGAGTATACACTTCATTTCAAATTACAGCCTATCATTTAGACAAATGCATACTCATCACTGTTTTAAAGTCATGCCATTCTGTGTTGATGAATCCCTGGCCTTCAGGTACTTTAGTAAATTTGATAATAATGTTTGGATTCTTTGTGATTCAGACACATCGCCAACTTATATCTGCCTTAATGACAGCAGTAATCAAGATGGAGAGCGGTCATCCCTTCATGACTCCAACTGCAGCCTCATCAGGACCCTAAAAGCTCTATTTGTCCTCCACAAGGGGATGTGAGATGGAGCTGAGAGGGTGTTAGGCACCAAAGGGATTGTATACGTTTTTATTCTACGCAAGTGTTTCTCATCACCATGAATCATCCAAAATACTACCAGAGCTGTACAACATCCATCGTGTCTCTGTAATTCAAAGCCATCAGTTTGTTTCATCTGCTACACACTATCAAGAGCGAGCTAATACACACACATACCCACACACACACACACACACCCACACACACTCACAGAAAAATAATCAATGCCATTACCAATACGGTCACAGGAGTCAGTGCAGGGCACGGCCCCCTCTCTACCATCCGAAGCCACAGTCATGTCCAGAGGTGAAGGTCAAGTTGTCAGAGTGACTCTTCCAGCTGTAGCTCGACCACAGAGCAGAAGGCTCAACGTTGAGCTCCGTCTGCTTGTGCATTTTGCCCTGACCTGGGCTTTTGTCGAGTGTGTGGACCCCCAGATTGATGGCTCCTGGTTGTGGCCCTTGTGGTCATGCTTGGCAAAGACTATGTTGTCAGACAGAGAGGACAGTTGAGCACAACAAAGACCTCTTCTGTTAGCTTCCGTTAGGGAGCGGGGTGCTGATGCTGACAAGAGGGCAGGGTGAATGGATGATATTGATTAGTTATCTCCTTGTCAGAAAGGAATACACTTCTTCACAGGCTTCTGTGTTTAAGCCCTTAGCCCTACCGTACATGGGCTGTGAGTGATCATTTTAGGTACTAGTCAGGGCTTTTCTCATTTAGACAAATCAAAATGGATTTTTCCTGATATTTATTTTCTTATTGTGTAAAATGTGATATAATAACTTTCAAACACAAATGAGTGGGGATGAAAACATTCCTTAGTTTCATCCCAGTTGTTCTTCAGCCTCAGTACTATTGTACACACGGTCTGTATTATTGTTGTCGCCATGGTGGTGTCTGTGTTTGTGTCTGTCTGTACCCAGACACATTATGGCAAACACAGGAATGATGACTCATGGAATAAACTTCAAACTTACACTCTTTACTTGCCGTGAACACTAGTATATTATGCCAAAATTGTTGCAGAAATATTTGCAAAGCATAACTAGATGCCATTATTAAGACATGAGGTTTAAATGTAGCAGAAGCTACAGGGACACAACTCCATTATACTGCAATAAATTGTCCCTTTTCCAATGTAGCAGTGGCTGCTTAAGTTAATTAAACAAAGAAATAAGCTAATAGTGCTTCATCAGTATTTTGTCTGTTTTCTAAGATTTTATTTTATTTTAGTTTCTTTCCAGAAGTTGAAAAAGTTACAATTGTTACTGAATGCAGCATCAATAATGAATCAGAGTAAGGCCCGAAAAGAGAGAAAAAAGGAGCATCTGTAAAGTTATGCCCATAAAAACAGAGGAATGGAGTGCAAATGACACTTAGGATTTTTCTACAGCCAATATTTGACGAAAGGTTTGAGACCTGATTTAGATTTATTTATTAACTATTGATATTTTAACCCCCTGAATCAGTTAAGTCCATAAAAAAACTGTTTTCAAGCTTTGCTAAAGAGGCTATGCTTTCTCATTGCAAATTACCTTGAGGAAGATGAAGCAGGCTCTGCAGCCACAACTACACAAATGTCACCAGAACAAAGCCTTTCCTGCACCCTCAACACAAAATTCGGTACACAGTGAAGTGAATGCATGGAAAAGTTTTGATTTGGGCATCAAAAGGGTCAGTGTGTATATCTGTTCATCATCAAACATGGCAGGGCTCCTACACCTGCGCTGGAATAAAGGAATCAGCTGAATCCATAAAAACTCTGAATATGCTGACACATGGAGAAGTGAAAAAAGTCTGACAATCAGCCCCCTCTCTCTATGAGTTTTAGTCATTTTTCTTCCCCTGCACTTCTAAGTATGGATGTATTCAATCAGAAGCCATTCCCACTGAAACATGCTCTTACACAGCGAGTGAGTAAACCTTTATGTAACCGCCAGTCGAGTGGGGAGTTCATTTGATGGAGAGCCCTGCTTGATTTGTTTGTGGCTCCAAAGAGGCTTACGACACGCAAGCTGCCCCTGTTCTGCTCTGATAAATGGCTCTGGTGAGAGGAAGGAAGGAGAAAAAGTGTGTGTGAGACCTCGCCAAAGACTTTGGGGTTTTTCACAGCTTAACTATATTAAGAGACAATCCCCTACAGACACGCACACACACATAGAGCCCACACGTTCATATCCAACCTTTAAACATGAACACACACATAGAAGATGTTGAGTCATGCGTGAATATCCACGAGCATTCATACACACGCGTTTTTCACGCATACACAGATGCTGGGTGGTTCTCATTGAAGTAAAGCAGGACAATGAGGAGGTGGGAAGCATTGCTCTGCAGACTCTAAAGGAAAGGCAGTTTCCAGTCCTCCCGCAGAGCGTGTCGTGTGTTTAGATAGTAACGCAACGCTGCCATGTTTTTGTCTTCTCCAAGCCGGCCAGGCAGGGCTGTAATTAAATGTTACCTGTCCCACCCAGTCGGACCCTGGCAAAACACTGCCACAGCCGATTAGTGCACACTGCAGCCATGCTAATGGTCCGTGAACACACAGGGGCCCACGTGGAATGTCTGTTCACAATAGTGTGTGTTGGTCCTTATGTGCTCGCCGCTTTGTCTCTATGACTATTATGTGTAGTGAGTATTACTATAGCGACCGGCTGCTGACAGGCCACACAGAACAGAAAGCAGCGGTCACGCAGTTGTCCTACAGACTCCCCTGCTCTTCCCACAACACACTCACACACAGTCTCCATGTCAAAACTGGGCAGAGTGTGCCACTAGAACGCAGATTTGCTCCAGCTGATGGTTAAACCACAGCAGTGGAGCCTGTGGCGGCCTGCATTTCCTTTAATATCCTGGCTAATGCACAGAGAGAAGCCAGGGCCTTTCAAAAGCCACTGGATCCCAGCCAGACTTCCCAACCTAACATCACACCAGTCTTATGTAATGTTTTGATCAGCGCAGTAGGCAGTGTTTAGTGTGGGAGATGTAAATAGGTCTTATGTCTGGACATGGCAGTGGCTCCATATGCTGGCAGTTTTTCTTCACTAATCGCTCATGCATGGTCTTTTGGCATCGCATTAGTCTCATTTTAGTGAGATTTTACTTTCATTTGCGCTGAGTTGCACAGAGGCTTTACTGTGATAATCAAAAATGTAATCCAAATTTTCTGTACAGTTACCCTCCAATACCTTTACCAGCAGACCATCCCTGCTGAGATCCTTTCTTCTTATTAAATTTAGAAATAAAAACCGTATGGAAACCCCACATTTGTGTGGATTATTCATCCTGTCTGCCAGTCACACACTCACATCTTCAGTCAGGTTCTTGAGTGCGGTTAGAAAGATTTATGAGCTCCTGATCGTCTTTTGTTGGGGGGGATACAAACAGGGGAGGACTGGGGCAAAAAAAAATTTGTCCCTGGCATTTTGGTCCAGACCGGCCCAAGTACGATTACACACACCACAAATCTTAGCACTTCCTTAAATATGAATGTCAACCACGGCAACTCCTTAAATGTCAGTCCTCTCAAAAGAGAGAGAACTGACATGAAAAATGACACATCAGATGAAAAACTGTTCCTGGACAGAGTATAGAAACGGTGTCTCTGTGTCTGCTGCATGCTTTTCTCTCTCTCTCGAGGTGTTATCACAACCAGGTTTGATTAAAGATTGAATGAAGATTTTATTTATTTATTTATTTATTTATTTATTTATTTATTTATTTATTTATTTATTTACATAATGTTGCAGTCAGATCCAGAATTTTTGGACTCTTTGATAAAGAGACAAACAGCTGGATCAATAACCTATAACATATTGACAATAATGTCAATAAATAGACTATATAATCACCTAAACAGAAGCTGCCTCTAACACGTTCAGCCAATAACAAATAGGCTAATACAGAAAATCTGAAAGCTGCTGACTAACTGTTAGTGTTGATGAATGATGGTTTAAAATAATGTTCTCACTTTCAGGAAGATACAAAAGAAATAAGTTTAAGATCTGCTGTTTTAACCAGTATACACAACCAGTTAACCAGCTGTTTTCGCAAATAATTTCATAAATGCAAGGAGACAAACAAACGTGGTAATAAAACAGCTCTTTTATTGATGTGTTTTCATCACTTAATCATAACTTCGTAAACAGCTAGCGTGTTCACCGCTAAGTCTCGCATGGCTCAGACTTACTGGGTTTAATGGGTCTTTTTACTCGGAACAGAACCTCAATGATGTGAAAACAGTGCAGCTTACCACATCTTCGATCATCATCATCATCACCACGGCACCGAGCCAGAAGGGGTTTGAAGTATCTGATTGGTTCAGCCTGGTGTTGGTTAAGAAAGAACCAGCGGGTTAACGTGTTTCTTGGGCCGGTGGTCAGGAAGGAAAGTTCTGTGTTGGCTGACTGGGAAAATGTCCGGTATCCCAGATGTCCAGCCCGTCCCCGGACACCAGTAATTCTTTGCTGTTTTGATGAAAGATTCAGTTCAGTGTTGAACTTAGCTGATCAAATACTTAGATGTAATAAACTCCTTCAATGGTTACCTGACAACGGCTGGTTTTTGTTCAGATAATTTGACAAGATAAAGCAGGTTACGTCAGGAGTTGTCAGTGATGTGTTAGCTTAGCCATGTATTCATCTTCAAGCTGCCAGGAGCTGTGGTTACACGGACCAGTGTTTTTTTAAATCTAGCTGAAATTATTCTGATTAGAGATTTTAAAGTAATTGTTTACATGAATCGGGGGGGGGATCACATAAGTTTATTTGGGTCTCTGCCTGCTGATCTTGTGGAAATATTATCAGAAGAATTCAATTCATTCACCAGAAGAAGCTGGAAAGGCTGGACCTATGCTGTAGGGTTAAATAGATCCTTTCATGATTTTTTTCTCCAACACAGCACGCAGGTCCCCTGCAAACCTTACGTTTAGGGAGAGTTCAAAAGGCAGCTCACAAATATACTGTGGCAACAAGACCAGGATGAAAAGGTGGAAGAAAGTCAAACGCAAGGTTAAGGGAGTTCAGTAGATTCACACTTGATTAAAAATATACAGGCCCAGAGGGGGTTCCCTCCCAAAAATTTGTTATAACATCCAGTGTCACCCATCTATAGGGCAAATGTAGCAGTACCAGCTTGGCAGGTTGGTCTGTTGGGTCTGCCTGGCACTTATGATTGGATAATTGCCCTCACCTGGCCTGGTAGTGCCACAGATAAGTAGGGTAGAGCAGTGACCAGGAGCCCTCGGAGTTGACTAGGAGGGGATTTAACCTCAAACTGACCTGGTCTAACTTGCCACTATTTTGTCTTATATTCATGTTTGTATACTTTTAATTGGTTTTATTAAATTTAGGCTTTCTCCTCTTACTTCTTTATTTTTAGAACTGAGTTTGGTTAGTTTTGGGCCACTGCAGGGTATCTGGCCTTCTTTTTTTGTGTTGTCCTTTTTGTACAATCACTTAGTGTGTGGGGGGAGTATTAGACAATTTTATGTTTAATTAACAGCACTTATTGGACACAACATTACACCTCTGCTCATACTTAAGCACTCTAATACTTCAAAATCCAGCTGCTAGTTTTCAAAGCACTGAATGGTTTAGGGCCAAAATACATTCAAGAACTTCTGGTTCGTTATGAACCAATCAGATTCCTCAGGTCATCAGGGTCAAGTCTACTTTCAGTTCCCAGAGTCAGAACTAAACACGGAGAGGCAGCGTTCAGTTTTAAATCAGGGTTAAAAACGTTTCTATTTGTAGCCTTTTATGATAACAAGTGATATATGCTAATTTCTTTGAGGGTTTCTTTCATTTCTTTCTTTTTATTTTGTTTATGTTGTTATTTCACTTTTGTTTTTAATTCTTCGTAATGCTTTCTGCATCCAGTTGCAATGTTTCTAATGTTTGTATGTAAAGCACCTTGAATCGTCCTGTACATGAAATGTGCTGTACAAATAAACTTGCCTTGCCTAATACTAGACTACCTCAGGTCACAAAAAACAAGTCTAATCCAGCAAAAGGGCCCTTGGTATGTTTTTCTGTGTTTTCTGGCTTATCTGCAATGTATGATCACTTTAAATGTCACCCAAAGCGAAAGGAAAGAGGTAGATACAAAAGGAACTGGATTTATCTGGGGTTTCCCAAACTCTTGATCGGTAACCTGGCTACTTATTGCATCATAGTTCCCAGATTAACTTGTATGGTAAGATTCTCCATGCAGTGCTGAAGTACCCTGATGAGAACCTTAGCGTGCACGATCCACTGAAACCATTTTAAAACGGATCCACTGTAACTTCTCAGAGTACGGCACTTTTGATTGTGTTTCAGAAAACTCTCCAAAAGACATGTTTTTGGTTGCGAGCGCATCTTGCCAGCTTCAGACCCAGCAATCTTAGATAAGCAAACACTGTTTGTTTTTCCTGGCAAGCAACACAATCGCACACATTTTTGTTTGCGGCTCCAAACAAATAACTGCTTCATTAACAATGCAAAGTATGATGCTATCTACGGGGACACTATCGGGGAGGTTCCAGCGTTAAAAAGGTAGAAATATGCATATATGCACAATAAAGAGCACATAATATACACATAATCCTTAACATTGCACAGTTGACGATATTGAGTGGTGGTGCTGTAACCCAGTGCCTGGTGTTCACATCTTCTGGAGCGAGCCTCTATTTCTGTGAATTAGTCAATGTTTTGTACTTTTTTCTTAAATGTAATATCCAGAAGAATAAAAAATACACGGTTGCTTGAGATCTAAACAGTAATATGTTTTTTCTTGAATAATAATGAGTTGGCTCAGAAAGAGAAATAAAAGTAAATGAGAGGCTGTACTTGGGTAAGAAGTGATGATACACGGTGGTGGTGGTAGTGGTGGGGTAAGGGGGGATGTATCGTAGCTCCGACCCTACAAATTAAGCATAGCTTCAAGCGTGAACCTTCATTGTAGGATTCACAGCAGCTGGAGAAACCACATCTCCTCCCATGGAGCTGAGCCAGGGCCACAAAAGAAAAAGAAGGAAAAATAGAGTGAAAGGCATAAATGGGGGGAGGAGGGGGCGGTTTAGAGGGCAGCAGTAAAAGGGAGACTGCCTGCGTGGGGGTTTAGGCCTGTGGAGCTGAGGAAGGAAACCACATGAGGATTACAAGCGAGGGGCTCTGTGTTTCAGTTAAACTTTTCTCTCTCTCAGGAACCGTTATATAGACTTGCTGACCCTCTACCTCAGTGAGAGCTTCCTGCCTGTGTCTACCATCTAGAAACCCTCACCCGCATTGAGCCGAATCACACCTCTCAGCCTGACTGTGGCAGTTCATGAATTGCTCCATAGAGAGGTTTCCTTGCCTAGACTCACTTCCTTGCCTCCGGCTTATAGCTAGGTGCCACGATTGTCTCCACTCAATGCTGGAAACTGCTAACTTTTAGGTTGGCTGTCACCAAGTTGCTGAGTAGGCACACCTGAGGTCTGCCTGTCTGACGTTCAGGGATGTAGCTGCTGCTTCTGGCATTTTGATGAATGGCAAACAAAATATAAGAGCAAAAGCAGGAAGACTCAGTGTTTTCCCAAACCTATTTCTCCCCCACTGAAACTTCTGGACCTTGGTCATGTGACAGGGATGGCTGCGGCCAGTCGTTATTGGGTGTTCCAGCCTCCAATGGTCAGGTCTGGTTTCTCTCCTCGTGAGGGAGGATCTGTGCTTGGCCTGGCTCTACTTGCCTGCCCGCAGAGATTGGTGTTAACAATGGGTGAATGTTCGAGCTAGTGTGTTTTTATGTCAGTGCAGGGTAATTGCACCCTGTCCAGTGGTCGTCCTTGGACCAGAACATTATATGCAGTGTACTAAATTTACTTTCTTGTCCTGTTTTTTGGGGGATTTTTGTCTTTTTATTTGACTTTTTTTCCCCACATTTATGTGTTATTTCCTTCCTGTTTAAAGTTTAATGTACACAGCTGTCATTATTGCAGAATGATCAATAACTATCTCCTGAGTGTATTGTCTCTTGTAGAGTTTACAGTAATGCCCTGACCACCTACAGTGTTCAGTAGAAGCCCCAGAAGTCATTCCAGCTGCTCTATTATGCTGCAGTCTTTGTTGTGCAGCACTTGGAATATAAGATAAATGCAATTAACATAAATAAGCTGTATCCTGTTGCTTCCTACATTTAGTTTATTTAATCATTATTATTTGTTTTGATGTAGTTTATTGGAGGATTTGTCATTTTAACAGTGGAGCTGCAGTTTAGAATTAATATAGCATCACATCTCTGCTCATCGCCACAAATCTGGGAGTTTGGAAGAAGAGAAGAGGGGGAACATCTGCAAAGAGCTTTCATAATTATATCTGAAAATGTGGAGAAAGAGAAGGGGGGCTATAAAGGAATAAAATGAGGGGGTGAGGAGACAGAAAAAAATGTTCTGACTGCAAAATGACTGCCAGATTCCTATTTGTGCATCTTAAAAGGCCTATGTCTCTGCCACTGCATATGGGATGTGGGATGAGAGCTCTGGCAAATCAAAGGCGCTCTGGATAAAGATCTCTGGAAGCCCATGCTAGTAAACAGGCCCATAAAAGCGGCTTTAGGGGTGGAGCGTCAAAGGAAAAACTTGAACATCTGCCCACCTCCAATAAAGCCGGAGCTTCTGCAGGCGTCAGTTCCAGCGCCGCGCACGGCCGGGCGCGGGGCTGAAAGTGGTTTGGATCGTCCTCGTTGTATCATATCCTCTGATTAAGGCCCGTCAGTCATGCAGAGTTGGATCTTTCAACTCTTTCTTTCTTAACATTCTGCCCACCGCCCTGCGTATCAACTCCACGTCTCTATTTTACACATTTTGAAATAATTTCCACATAGATCCTGTCAGTTTTCTGTTATTATTAACCACCAGTTCTCACCAATTAATCCCTTTCCAGCAAAGAAAGCCAATTCCTGCAGTAGCACTTCTAGCATTACTGCTAGCACTCCAAAACAGCTGAGTCGGCAGATGTGCGGCTCTGCAGTTGCTTCATCTTATTCTGCACTTTATCACTGCCAACCATCATTACACACTGAGCTTTTTTTCCCCCTCGCCATCAAGAGTATAAGTGTTTGTGACATTGTGGCTGGGGAGGTGAGGGGGTAGAGGTGTTGAGGCTAAAATATTTCATTTGAAATAACTCAAAACCTGCAGCATTCCAGCGCAGGCAACCCTCCTGAAGTTTGCCCAAAAAAAAAGAGAGAGAGAAGAAAAAGGAAACAGAAAAACATGGCTGCGAGGTTTGCGGTACAGAAGCCTTCATGCTGTGTGGCATTTGTATGTTGTTTTTCATCTTGGCGAGCAAACTCCTTCACACCTTTTAACATCGATAACAACATATACTTCTCACACGGGTGCATTTTGTTGCTCTTACACAACTGTTTAAATGAACTCTACAATATGTGGCTATTTGGACTTCAACCCAGCATCCTTCTTTTAGTTATCTTATTTAACATCACACTCAGGTTTTAAGAAAAGTTCAAAGTTTTGAAGCTTTCATTACGCATGCAAACTGTGGCAAATATTTAATATAGCTTTAATTTGTCCCCGTTAATTCTCCCCTGTGTCTGTGGCCAAACCATCTGCCAACAAAGAGCCCTCTGTGTGAAGGCAGACAGAGCAGTGCCCTCCAGTGGTGTAGCAGCTTTAAAAAAAAGACCCTTCACAGCCACACAGCCTTACATGCATTCCTCCTCGGTCGTAGTCAAGAGCTCCTGGCTGACAAAGACACACACAGCCGCTTAAAAAAAAAGAAAAAAGGAGAAAAAAAAACAAAAAAACAGTTTCCACCACAGTCTGAGGAATGTTTATCAGTGGTAAGCACACTGCCCTGGAAGCATATGGTGTGGTTTCACTGCTTTGGGTGCACGAGAGGTGAACTTCAGGAAAAGTCGTATGATCATAGGAGACCTAACGGATGGTTAAACATGTGAGTTTCTAGTAGTAATTTCTGCTCTGCATTGCCCTATTTATTTCATAAAATCATAAAGTAGGACCAAGTATTTTTTTCTTTTTGCCCTTTTACGTTTTTTCTTTTATACCTACAGTTTGAAAAAACTCTTCAGACACATGACTCAATACTCGAAAAATAAATGTATGAATGAATGCACACAGATATACAGAAGTGTATGAAACTGCAAAAAATAACACCAGCAACACATCTTCACAACCCATCAGATACTTGGCCTACATTTATTTGGGGTTTTTTGTCTTTTTAAAAGGGTGCTTAATAAGAAGTTTCATAATTTCATATTTTTTATTTTCACATAACAGTTCCTGATATCTCCTGTGGAAGTCAATAAGTTCATCCACCCCAGTTTTCTTACTTACTTTAATATTTAACTACACTGTTTTTTCTGTTCCAACTGGACAGCTAAAATGTTCATCAGTTTAATTATTTTGATGCTTTTTTGCAAGATAAACAACCTAAAAGTGTAATTATCTAAAATGATCTCCATCTTAACCAACTGCCAATAAATGTGGATCTTATTCGCTTATTCATCAATTGCAATGAGCACCTAGATGACACCATTACCTAAATAATATTTCTGTTTAGCAAATTTTATTTTGCACTCACAGCAAAATTAATTTGTGATGTTTAGATAATTGTTTATTCCGATTTTCTTTGTGGAGATATGATCTGTTTTGTTGTCGCGGGTTGTATCAAAAGGCACAAATTACACATCCTTTATGGTCCATTCTCCATCTTTATAACACACAGTGGAACTTTCTCTTCATAACTTTGTCAGAGGCAGCTGAGCTTCAGTACATTCATACTTTGTAAAGACGAATGAGAAACAAATAATGTATCAGACTAGCATTTTTATTTCTGCTGCTCAGTAAAAGAAAACATGTTTATTGTTTTAACTGGTCTGCATGGTGTTCCTTACTTTTGTCTGGCAGTTGATGCAGAGCATCTGCATCTCTTTTGCATGTTTATAGAGGCAGGAAGTCTAACCACCATTAAAATCATCATAAATCATCAGTTCTCAACCAGTTTGAGCTCTTATCAGTGTCAGACATGAATGAAAGCTGCAGTGTGTCTGGTTGAATTGAACAAAAGTAGTATTTTCCAATGAATTACTTGAATTAAACCCCTTTTACATTTGATCAAATTAGTCATTTATGATTTATGCTTACATTGTCCGGAATTTTGTGGTTATGATGGCACTACAAACTAATAGGTATATGGTCTATACACACAATATTTCCAAACAGTTTGGCCAATTAAAAAATTCCAGCCTGTTTTATTGTATGTCAGAATTAAGTCTCCTTGTAGGATGACACTTTTTTTAATTGTGCTTTAACTAATGTTATTGGTTTTATTGTAATTTATTAATTATGGTATTTCTTTTGCTTTTTATTTACAGTGAGGATGGGTAAAAGTGCCATCCTGTTAAAAGACTGAAATTATACAAAATCTCACAACCCTCGTAACTGTCAACGTGACCCAGCATGTTATAAATACTCTGTTTCATGACACCATGCTGCTAGCTCTAAACCCTTTAGAACATGGGATGCAATTTTACAAAAACCACAAACTACGTTTTCAGGGCATGACTTGGCAAACTACTGGTTTGCTATTTCATTAGAACAAGCTGTAGACCGACTCTAATTGTTCACTTTGCGAAATTGATTTTATTTGCCAAATGTTTTAAAAAAACTTAACATGAAAAGAAACTGCATGTTTTGATATGTGTAACTCAATGGATCATTAATTACAAAATAAGCAAGGTTTTTATTCAGTGACTTTACATTTCAAACCTGATTCCTCATTTCATCCCTGCGTTTTCATTCCCTAACACTTATGTGTTCATCACACTTTCCATGATTAACCGACATTTTACGAAACATAAATTACACACGAATGTCCCTTTTAAAAACACTCTTAACTCCACCAACTCATCATATATACACACAGCCTCCTAGCCTCTGTCAACAAGACCTCCAGCGCCCTTCGCTTTAATGACCATCTCCCCAGCAGGCCTCGTTAACTTCTCCTCAGAACAAATTAGGAGGTGTTACGCGTGTCAGAGGTCACTGTGCTGCTCTGGAGGCAGAGTGCAGGCTTAAATTCGCAACACATGTTCACATCATCTGTAACCCTGAGAGGTGTGAACTCAAAGTTTGCCACCTCCTTTAAAACTCTTGGTTGATGCCACAGCTCCGTCTGGCTGAGTCACTGACAGAAACAGATGATTTGATCCAAGATGGACACAGTGTGGAGAAGTTATGCTGCTTGTGACAGACCACTGCTTTTCTGTGGTGTAGTTAAATAGGGCCTCTGCCTCCCTGGATATAAAATAAAGGATGTTTAATATTATGCTGCCATGCAACAGAGGGATAGTCTGAGGTGTAATGTAGTCAGTGCAGATATGTTGGACCTGAAAATGAAATTGTAGTCAGTGTAGTGTTATCCCACATGCTACTAGTTGATATTTTATACTGCATTTTTAGATCAGAAGCAAGACACATGCTGCTTTGAGCTATGTGGTGCTAAAAAAAAAGCAGCCTGTACATAAGAGTTTCATCAAAAGCTGTATTGTATAAAAAGATTCATATTCCACCATTTCAAAATCTAAAAGAGCCACCCGATAAATTGTGCTTTAAAAATCGGCTGCTTCCAGGTTGTTGTTTTTTTTCTCAGTGTGAATCAAACGCTCACACATCTGCAGCCTCACAGAGCCGATTCTCAGTGAAATCAGAGCCCGTTGGACGGGATTCACGTAACACTCCCTGGAACAAATGCAACAAATACACTTGTTTATTTTAGTCTGCACCCCATGATTCCTCGAGTGTAAGTGTAAATTACATGTCGCCACCATTAAATATTAAACCCAGTGGAGCATTAATAATTGATGGCATCGCTTCTTATGCAACAGTGGCTGAGAATCTGGCCCAAAGAAGCCCCTTGCATTAGGCTCTTCTTGATGTTAGAGACTGTGGCCACCATGCCCACCCACTTCTTTTTAGCCGGCTGATGGATGATTGCAGGAAGTTCGTAAAAGAAGATCTCCCCCACCAGAATGGCAGCATCTTGGGGAGGGAATGACTGCCTGCTTGAGTGGGTGTAAGTGCTCCTTCAACCACAACTAAGTGTGTTCTGTAGACCGGAGGACTTTCAAGCTGTGGGCACGATGGGTATAATGATTGGCTTGACAGAATAATATATGTGTGTGCGGACAAAGTTGTACACAAGAGGTTACCCTCATGGCTTCCACAGCCTGTTAGATGCTCCCTCTGCCTCCATAGTGGTGTGTTTGGGGTGGCTCGGGCACATGAATGTGCTACCGCTTCAAAAGTTTATTCAACAAATGGACAGCCATAATTATTGTGATGATGATAAAAGCTAAAATTCACTGATAGAATTTAATTGGCAACATGTCTTCATTAACTTTATTGTAAGGTTAAAGAACGCAAGATAGTAAACACAGTGTTTATTGTCAAACACTGTAAACTGCTTTAAAATGCACATTACTACAGCACAATGTGTTTTAGTGCAGGGAGCTGTAAAAGTCTCTCCCTGAATGGTTCAACAATCTCTCCTGCTCTCTTAGCTCATCCTGGCAGTAATCAATACAGCTTAATAATAACCTATAATCAGTCTCGTCACTTTGAGAGTGATGGTGACTGATAGACCTCTCCTGTCCGCCTCCTGCTGACACTAATGCACTGACTGTCAGCGAATGGCTGTTTATTACTCAGTAAGGACATTTGGAAAGAGCCTGATCAATAATAAATGGTGCTTTCTTAACTCTGTCTGCATGGATGAAGACGGCTGAGAAATTACATGTAAACAAGGAAGCGTCTTGTGTCGACAGCAACAGCACTAGCTGCGTTTCCTTCCAGCTGTTTTTGTTTGCTAAGAATACTGTCAGTGGTTTGTTGGAAACACCATACCAGGAAAATAAAGGAGGAAGAGGTGAAAGATGTCAGTTATTGTTAAAGGGTAAATTATGGGTATTTTTACATTGACAGGTTTAGTTTGATTCAGTTCAGACATCAGAACCACCGTCTTGTTGCAGCATTTCTTTATTTGTAAGCGATGCCATGTCGCCACGCGGTTCAACAGGATGAGTTCTTGAAAGCAGAGTTGCAACTTCTCCAAA
>JBBBVU010000021.1:6732411-6743291 GCA_037177055.1 Atherinosoma microstoma | reverse complement strand
TTATTTGTAAGCGATGCCATGTCGCCACGCGGTTCAACAGGATGAGTTCTTGAAAGCAGAGTTGCAACTTCTCCAAACAGAATGTGTTGGGACAAAAAAAAGACTTTCCTGTTTTTTGGGGGGGTGGGGATGTTTAAATAAAAAATCTAAATGACATTTTCATGCTGAAGTTGTTACAGGTGCTGTAGACGTTTTGTAGCAGAGTGGTTCTACATGTCAGTACATCATTAGGTGGTTTCAGAGAGTTAAAAGGTTCTGTAACATCACTCAGAAAACATTACAGCAATGTACTGATATTAGAAAAACGTACTTTGTACTTTTGAATACTGAAGTATTTTTAAAAGTAAGTACTTCCGTTTTTTAACTTCAGGGAAATTTTGACGAAGCAACTTTGACTTGTAGTTGAATAAGATTTGACCACAAGTATCAATATTTGTATCAAGTACTGGAGTTTAGTACTTAATCCACCACTTCTTGTCTTATATAAATTCAACTACATGCTATTTTTACTCCTTTATATGCTTCAAAAGTTAGTCATGACGTCTCTGCTGGTTAAAATAAAAGAAGATGCTAACCTATAAAGCCCATTCAAATCCAGCAATCACATTTATCCTGACATAAAGCATTGATTTGTACATTTGGAAGTTCAGTCAATTGATTTTAAGAAGTCAGTGTGTGACCTCATCCATTTTTACTTTTACTAAACATCTTTTTGTCTAATAGGTTATCATGAATGCCCGGGTGAACGGCAAAGCAAACCATCATTGATTTCTGCTTTTGTTTGGGCAGAAAACTGAGCTAAACATGTAAAAACACCCTGGAAGTTTGTGGAACTGTTGCAAATCTTAATCCTTTTTATTTATCGATTGATCTGCATTTCATGCTTGTCAAAGCAAAGCTACTACAAATGTTGTCTCTGCATTTCTTGTGGTGTTTATCTGCAATCCTCAGATAGTAACATTAGGGCTGAAATGAATTTCTAACCATTTCAGATGGAAGTTTATGAACACACCTGCACATATTTAATTAAGTCTGTTTATGGGCTCTTGGCTGCTTGTATAGCCTACCTGTGACAACAAGAAGGATATTTAGTTTGTTCATGTTTCTGCCCCCACATGCACAAGTGGCACCACTGATTAAACATTTAGTGCCATCATTAACATGGTTTGGGTCACTCTTGAAGGCTCTATGTAAAATATCAACAAAACATTTTATTCAAGTGTTTTAAATCTTGACTTCTTGAATAACGACACCACAATGTTTTTTTGAGTAAAGAATGGTCCCATTAAGAGTAAATAAGATGCTTTTAAGCAGGATGGTGGGCGTTCTGTTTGTCCAGATAGAAGCGACCAAAATGCAAAATTCAGGGTTCTAAATGTTATTCCATAACCAGTTATATTATTATGATGGTTAGATCTATCCATTTAACACTGAGTTTTGTAACTTTATCACTTAATTACATGAATTCTGGCTATGCTGTTGTGGTCAATCAAAAATAAACTAAAGATGAGGAGGAGAAAATCTTCACTTCTTTCTGAATGTTGTGCTTTATGCTGTCTGATAACAAATTAACATCCAAATGTGTTTAGATATATTATGTTCTAACTATTAAGGCCCTGCACTAATCTTTCACTATTGTATAAATAAGTTGTATAAAAAGTGAAATTATCTTCTGATTTCACCACTGAGGAGTCGTCAGAATATTTTGGCTGAGGAAAGGCAGAAAGCCTCTTAAAGCAACAGTTATGTTCCCCGTTTCACAAAGCTGTTCAAATAACCTCAATCATTTAAACATGATCAGCAATGTGTAAGGAAATACACATTAGATATTACAGAGATGTAATTTAGTTCTGCGGTCTGAGGTGGCCCTCCTTCTCAATAGAAGACCATTTCACTCGGTCAGAGTACTTTGATTCTGGTTAGTGAATGCTCCTTTTCAGCTGACACTCTCGCTTTCAAACAGCACGGGCGACATATATATAAAAGCAGCTCTTCAAGCCTTAGAAAATATTTTGGGAAACCAAAATAGCCTGGCACTTACGAGAGGGAGAAGGACACTTTTTTTCTCAATGTAACTGCAAAGGCGACAGGCAGTATATCTGCCTGCTGAAATCTCATTGGAAGGAGAAAATGTTTATTTTTTCCCTCTTGGCCACAACTTAGAAACCCAAGGAATCTGCTGTCCTCCTCGGTCCGCCATCTGATGGTTCAGTGTTAGTGTTTGCCTCCAGAGTCGTCTGGGCGGGATTTGGGGTTTGGTGGGGGGGCTGATTGACTCTAAAAGTGGCTGAGGTTTCCTCAGGTCCTGTTTGGGCACAGCAAGACCATCCTGTACCCAGCCCCGGCCCGACACCAGAAGTAGCCCACTCAGAGAGAGGAGACGCCCCATCGTCTAACCGTCTCTGTCAAAATATTTGTTCCACATGGATGGAAGCTGTGTGTGTTGTTTGTGTGTGTATGTGTTTAACAGGACTGTCAATGGCACTCCATGTGTGGGCATTACCCTGGAAGTCTCGCCACCCTTTGCCACATTCACTCAACATGCAGGATGAGTGTAAGTCCGTCCATGTCCACACACACACTCTAACACCTCAGTCAGACCACCCAGGCATGAGGACAACCATGAGAAGGCCACTTTATGCTCCCAGACAGCCCAGTCCGACCACAGTGGCGCCCCTCTAACACCCATGCAGCCGCTATTACTCACAAAGCGTGAGTGTATGTGTGTGTGCATGCATATGCTTTGAGTTTTTTCGGCCCATCCGCCTGCATTGACAAATGTGTGTGGACGGAGAAGTGACTCTTCTCTTTATATTCTGCCAACCACAGGCTCCAGCACATTAAACCGGCTTAATTTGGTTAAATGACTCCAGTGCAACAGAAGGTTCACATTCGGTACCTAGTAAACGTCTTTGTGTTAGCATCAAGTCCAGCCTCGGTCATGACTTAGAATTCCTCTGCAGTGCAGCCTTAATGTTGACTAGTATTTATCTGACTGGTGTGTGTTGACAGAAGAAGAATAGAAAGCTAGATCAGTGAAAGCGTTGACATTTATCCTCTGTGTTCGCGGCTGTGATGGTTTGGTCGGAACTTGTCCTGTGACCGCCTCGGCATTTGTTCCATCTCCCTCTGTAGACTATCACCCAACCATGATGGAAATTGCCAGGGACAAATTAGCCACATATGTTAAATAATGGTTACAACAATTGATTGGGCACAGCTTGCCTGAGGGGAATTTGTGTGTCTGTTGGTTTCGTGTGTTACGCTGTTACCAGTACAGTGTGATACTTGCATTTGTTTGTGTTCATCTTCGTATCAATTCATTGCCAATGATTAACAAATCAGACGCCGACATCTTCTCTAATTGCCGTGACATTCCTGATTAAGGAGGGGGCAGACACTTTGGAACTGCACCAACAAATCTGGAAAGGCATGAGTCATTTTCTGTGATGCTTTTCCAACCAAACCTCCCACCACGTCACGCACATCGTGGCAGCTGTTGATTGATGAGTTCTGCTATTGTCGAACCTCATGCCTATGATCTTTTAATAAAGTTTGTTTGTACACCCCGAGAGCTGGTTGGACTCTCTGCACTATGGGAATGTTGCTCCATCACAAACAATACAGACTTATAAACAGCTGCTGAGCATGTTTGAGGGATGATACATTTATATAAAGTGCAGCATTTGTACTAATACTAAGATACACAAAGGAACAGAATCGGTTTTGCAATGCTGCTCTTACACTCATTTTTATTATGTAACACACCATGATTTTTTTTTTCAAACCGTGTTTAAAGATATTTCACTGGAAAAGATGAGAAAATGGGAAGTGAAAACATTCGTACAAACTCTGTCGCCATTGCACCAGACACACCAGCACAATGATGAAACCACCAGTGTGAGCTTCCCATTAAGAGACAGGACCTCCTCTTTAATTTTCCTTTTCTGCCATCTGATTGGCCACCAGAAGTGTGCGGCCAGTGAGCAGTGAGCTTCCCTTCCAGAGCCTGATGACAGATCTAAAGGATAGTTCCCTTTCCCCTTGTTACAAATAACTTCCTTTGACATGCTTGGGCACGCTGACAATGTTATGAGTGAAAACAGCTTTCAGGGTTGGATGGGATACAAGCTTTCAACCCTTAGGGTGGGCTACTTCTTCAACTGCTGCTTTATTCTTCTGAAAAGAGAGAAAACAAGAGGGACTATAAAAGTGACAGACCCCAAGTAAAGCTGGGATTGTGGACTGCTGAAGACAGTAAAACATCATGAATAAAAGCAGTCTTAACTGGCGTTACACAGTGACACAGGCCTGTTTTTTCTCTCCCATCCAATGTCAGTGCTTTAAAGACTTGCAGAAGAGGGGAGGGGACAAGCTGGAAAAGAGGTGTGTCATTGTTGACACAGACGGGGAAGAATGCCTGGACAGTTTTCCTCCGTTTTTGTGACTGGATCCACTTCTGTAGTCTGGACTGTGGGTTTAGAGGCCCTTTTAGGTTGTTGCTTGTGATCCATGTCGTGGGCCTAAACAACCTTTGTGTCTGGTCTCTGTCTTGCAGGCCTGAAATCATTGAGCAGAACATCTCCTGCTTTGCGAAAGCCACAAATCATTTGTTTTGAGTCAGTGTGGGTATGGAAGTAGTGCTGCAGTGCCTTTTTTTAGTTGTTCACGAAAACAGATTTGTAGAGCAACTGTCCAAACGAATGCATGCCGAGTCCTTTAAACTTTTCATTTTTTACCAAAAAGAAAGTAACATCGTAGAGTAGTACATTAATGTATCTTGTATGTCTTTTCCACCGCAGGAACCTTTCCAGGAATGAGCGTCTTTTAAGTGGTCCTTTAATCAGCTCCCTCCATTTCAGCCACAGAAACTAGGGGCGAAAACGTAACAATTTCACAATAGTTAAGTTCTAGTACACGAATGAAAACACAAAAATATTGCTGCTTTGTCATGGCTACTTACAAAAAAAAAAAAACACACAACTTAGCTGTGTTTTTCTTTCAAAACAGTGTTAAACTGAATTTTTCAGCCAAACAATGATCTTCTCTTAGCATTAATTAATATGTTTTGCTACCTACTGTTAGCAAAGACATTTTGGTGCATAGGCTATCCAAGTTTTAGCTCCAACAAGGAAACTGAATCAAACAAGAAGGGAGAGTGAGGACACGGGACTGACATGGGTTTTAAAACTCTGACTACAAAACAGAACAGCTTTCTTACATAGGGGCTGAATGCAGGTCTCTCCCACCTAATATTGGCCCTGTCATTTCTTGGTATCAAATATTGCTTCAGCTGTTGCACCACATGAGCAACACCTAAGGGCATCTTTTGCATTTTTGGGCATTGACAAAAAAAAATTGCTTTCTTTCTTTTACCGCAGATGATTTGCAACTAGTGAGATAGTATTTAACATCCCATCTGTGGACAGTCATTAAATGTGCACCTCTGTAGATGTGACAGAGTTTCCAATAATCAGAGCAAATCCACACACCTAACACACTTATTGTGTCCTTCTTTAATGAGCTTTTTGTTAGATTAACATTATAAAAAAGTGTGATAGAGTTGGACTGTCTTGACACACCTTAGTTGTTTCAGTACATTTTAAAGAGCAGCATTAAGATGATTCCAGTCTACCAAGAGAGCTGAGGCACAAAGTACGGAGCCTATTCATTCAGTATCAATCTCAAATGATTGTTCAGAGGGCAACAGTCAACACTCCTCTTCAATCAGGCTGTGGACCCCCAATTGGATTTAATTGTATGGTGTGTGTGTGCAGAGACGGTGCTCTTTCTAGACATCTGAGAAATAGGGTAACTAGACAAATATGCAAAATACATTAATCCTTGAATGGGTATTATTCCTGATAAAGTTGCAGGGCCATCTGAATCTCTAGAGCTTTTCAGGAGAAACAGCAAAGTGAAGAAATGTTAAGGTATTGCCTTCAAATATGGGATAAACCTGGGGTAATGGGATTGTTGGTATGAATGGACATTTGTCTTTGACTGATGGAAAAATGTCCTGGAGCATTATGGGATCACTAACCCGCACACAAAGCACAATATTAATCTTTACTGTCTGCCCTTCACCTTAACTGAAACTCAGAGGCCTCATTTACAATATAGTATAGCAACTAATAGCTATATCTGAATGGGTAACATATAAGCAAAGACCAAGAACTGGCTAAAGTAGGAGGATGCTGGGGGAGGTGGGGGAGAGAAGTTGCAGAACTTTAGATTTATAGGCACTGAAGAAGTGAGCAGGTGGAATGAATGAATGAATCAAGTTTCCTACTTTGGTGGGACTGACTGGAGTCATGAAAAATTGGGTTGAAGGAGTAATTACTTATTTGAAAATGTCTCAGTGCTCAGGCAGCTTTTTTCACAATCAGCTTTGGGAGCTTTGACCCAGCTTGCTACAATTGATGCAACCCTGTACTGGCACCAGACAGGAAGCTCTTGCTATTGTCTGTTTTTTGTGCAACATATCGCTGAGCAATTGTTTAAGGGATAAGCGAGAATGAAGTAGACCTGTAACTCTGCCCCCTCACCACCACAGGGTGTTAAAACTTGGCAGATGTATCATCAGTAACTAAACAGAGTGGAGCTTTATTACCAGCCAGTTTTGGCCCCAGTCCACTTTCACCTTCTCTTTTTCTCAGCTGTCCTTTGGGATGAGTCTCCCTGATCAGGCCCATCGGAATGCTGTTATGTTCCCCTCAATTGCCTAATCAGAGGAGATGGTGAAATCAATGCGGTGGATGGATCCTAACAGGAATCTGAAATGAACACCAACACATAAGATCAATGTGAGTGTTCATCTGTGTGGTTCTGTGTGAGTGTGAAGGGCTGAAGAGGTTCGACCTTCGCCAGGTCAACACTCACGGCTGAGGCTGGATTGGATCACTTTTGGGAAATGATTGGGGGAGGGTGTTAATGAGAGGTCGGAGGTCTGCAGGAGGATTCAGCCACCATAAGCCATTATGAGAAGATCACAGTTTGATTTTTAAACCAAATCAATGTATTTATTGAATGAAAAGACAACTGATCCTGTAGGATCAATCATAGCTACCATGAGGAATGTGCAAGTTGAAGTGAAGGAACATTGATTCAGTTCACTGCAATTATATTGGAAACCAAAGGCAATAAAAAACATCTTGATGGAGACGGCAGAGGGGGATGAATCCTGGCGAGCTGAGAGATAAGATAAGCAAAAGAAGTGAAACAAAACCACATGGATGAGAAGTGAAGAAGAGTGGCTTGTCACCGTCTCTTCACCATCTGGTCCCCATCACCTCTGCCATGACTCCAGTGATGTCACTCTGAGAAGAGATGGTACCAATTAGAAACCAGATTGGAGACATCTCCTGAACAGGGAGATGTGGGCTCAGTTCCAGGCCTCTGTATCAGTAGCCTGTTGAAATCAGTGGGTCACACACTTAAAAAGGTTTTGACCTTCAACACCAGGGTCAAGTGTGTTTATGTTTACTGAGGTAGGTAATTCATTAAGCATTGATCTTGTCTTAGAGAGGGCGTGAAGTAAATTATGTTGCTTATATTCGAGTGGCTCAGATTCGTAGATGACTGTGGTTGGGAAAATTCACCACATTTTAAAGCTCTTCTGTCACCTCAGGAGTGAGACGAGCAGCGCTGGCTCTCCCTTTATTTCTTTATCAGGACCGGAGACGGCTCAGGCACTTTCCCAGAATCTGTCAGGGCCGGGCGAGCGCAACGCTTCATCCATCACAGGAGCCAGCTCCACAGGCTTTTCATTTTACTGGGGAGGCCAACTTCAGAGGCCAGGCCCATTAAGTCTTCACATTCGTGTCCCAGCGCCTGTCATTTGGCTCACATCAACCAGAATTCTCTTTCATTTTCACTGTTTCTCCTTTTTCCTTGCGTCCCATTTATCATTATTTCTGAGTTTCTCCCTCTCTGCCCACCATCGCTCCATCACTTTTCTCGCTTCTAATGAGGAGAGAACTTGTTTTGGAAATAACGACGTGATGGCAAAGTTGAAGTTGTAAATGAAAGGCACATTTTAAAGATATATGAGGGCTAGCAAAATAGAGCTGCTTCAGTGTGTGGCTGCATCTGTGCTCCTTTCATGATGGAACCTCTGTGAAAACACAACATCATACTGTAATCTTCTGCCTTAATCCTCCCTGATGTGCAAACAAAAAGAGTGAGAATGGTGTTTTTCTCAGCAGTAAAGCAGAACATTTCTGGATCTGCGGCGTGGTTGCGTTGACCATCCAAACACTATCAGGTTCCTGATAATGCTCCATTTCCTCTCCAAAAAAGCCTGGCGTGGAGCAAGAGTCGTCCGTGAGGACCCAATCACAAGCGAGCATTGTTGACAGTCAGATTTGGTCTTGGAATAGACCTGATGGCTCAATCGCTTTTTCCTCCTTCATCTTCTCTGACTATTTAAAAAGTGGTTCTGGTATCGCTGCCAATCATTCCGCAGACATTTTCCCTAATAGAAATCTGATGACTCAAAGCAATTTAGACCTCATCCTGGCGCTGCCTAAAATTGTTGTGAGGCCACAGATTTTGCATGAAGGCATCTGGTCTCCAAGGAGGCACGAATGAAACTCCAAACTATCCTTGTTGGGATTTGTATATAACATAATGATGCAACACTACTACAGCTATTGTTACACAGTGAACATGGGCTTAAAGTGCTTTTAATGTCTTCAGCTTGTTTTCTGCAAGTGAAGTGCAACTTGATCACATTGAGATCATAAATCTGACTCAGCCATTGTAGAATATTTAGTTTTTTTTATCTTCAATAACTTCAAGGTGGCTTTTTCTATATGTTTTTGGTCATTTTCAATCAACTTTGTTTCCTTTAAGGGAATCTAAATAGAAAGTTTCTCTCTCTATACTTCAGAATTCATACAAAAGCTTCTGTATCTGTACATCACCAATTGAAAACCACTGATTCTGTGTTATTTAAAGCTATTCATGCCCATGCAGTCACACTTCTGCCTTGTATTTTACAAATGATGATGTATGATTCAGATCAACAACTGAAATGGATCATAGTGTACTTCCCATCACTCTTGGTTGATTTTAGTTTAGATCTTTCCAAAGAATACTGTTCCAGAGTGGGTCAAGCTTTTTGAGATGAAGTCCTTTTTTTTCCTGAGACTGTATTTCCTTTCAGAAAGTTTGGGGTAATGATTGACTGTATTTACCTTCAGGAGTGTGTTCTTCACTTGATTGAATGTCATGGGTTCACAGCAACAGCGCCAAATGCAGATCAAGACCTTTTTACATGTTTAATTGATGAAAACATAACTGATTGCCCAAGTCTGTCAGTGAAAAGCATTTTGAATCCCCAGAAAACACCAACCCAAATTCTGACTGAATGTGTATTCATTATGCCACAGTGCAACAGTCAGTTTTACCACACGGGTTAAACTGAAACAACTGTGTTTTCCTGATTAATTTCCCTTTTTAAATGCAAACATGTGACTTGTTTCTTGTGACCTGAAAGCGTTGACGATATCTCATCAGGTGATGGTGTTAACAGTTCACTACATCTTGCCACATTGGTGACAATGACGTTCAGAATATCACTAAATCTGTCAATACAGCCACATTCACACTTCTGGCAAAGTGGTAATAATAATCTTAACAGCATGAAAATCCCCCCCAAAATTTTCAAAATCTGACCCAGGCCGCTTTCTTCAAATACATATCTGATCTTTTTCAAAGCTATTCCTCTCTGAACTGTCACATTTACTTTTTTACTTTTACATAATTGAAGTGAGATAGACGTCACAATTCTGTGCTGTAGTAGGTAGGACACGGCAAGATCAAATGTTTTTTCCTTTTTCCCCCCTTTCTCTCATTTAGGAGTGCAACCAATAATTTGTTTATTTATTATATGCTAGCAGAATTTGTACTGTTCCAGTCAATCCCGTTCTCATGCTGTGTATAATTGCACACTGCACACATGCACTGTATATACAATCACTCTCTACACACTATAATTTCACTCTTTTCACATTTTAAAATGATACTTAAAAATCAAATGTTACTTCCACAGTGCGGTCCATGTGGCATTGTGCATTCTCCTGCGCAGGGCCGCATACTGATGGCCCTCATATTTAAATCATATTTAAATTGAACAACCACATCAAAAAAATTGGATCTTAACAAAAAATCTGAATTGAGAATTAAAGTAACACTACAAAACTTGAAAACTCTGTGCATCTAACTTGTTCTGGTGGCAGACTGATATATGTTGTGCACATTCCTGGAGCCGTTGTTGCCCGAGGCTGATAAACCGCCCGGTGCATCACATGACTGTTTTACTTTTCACCACCACATCACACACTTGCAACTAGATATAAACACCTATTAACACACAAACTAATGTTCACACACACACACACACACACACACACACAGCACTTATATTGGAACATACTAGTGCAGCTACACACATACCCCAATAGGCACCGGATACCCAGAGAGGCAACGTGGGGTTCAGTGCCTTGCCCAAGGACACTTGGACGTGTAGTCAGGAGAAGCCCGGAATCGAACCACAGACTTTCTGCTTGGTAGACGACTGCTCTTCCCCCCGAGCTACAGCAGGTTGAGATTCAGGAAAGAAACTAGGAGGATATTATCAGAGGAGAGGAAACAAGGAAAAGAAAGAGAAAGGGACCGAGCAAGAGGTAAGACGAGAGTCAACACTGGACTGACTTTTATGCCCCTTTCACACTCGCACCTACTCAGCCCAGCCCAGCACCACACCGCCCGGTTTGTTTGTGTTCCCATTACCATTTACCCGGGGCGAGTCGATACACTTTTAGCACCTACTCCATCGAGGTTCTGAAGGGGCCGAGTGGGGCCGAAAATGGTGA
>JBBBVU010000021.1:6708895-6723659 GCA_037177055.1 Atherinosoma microstoma | reverse complement strand
ACAGGACAATTCAAGGTGCTTTACATACAAACATTAGAAACATTACAGCGGGGTGCAGAAAGCATTAAGAAGAATTAGTAACTGATTAGAACTAGTAACTGATTACTTGAATTGTGAAACAAATATGTTATATCACTTGTTTGTTTGTTTTTAAACGTAATGTATTACCTCCACCTTAGCATGCCAGTTATAAAAAACAAAGCAAATTAACAGTTTTCAGAGGCAGATCAGTCCAATCGGTTGTAGCTCAGTCAGGCCAGTTAAGTAGGCTACAGTCCTCTTGGATACTGTAGGTTCTTCCAGTTGCTTCCAGCACATTGCAGGGCATGGATAATGTTCAGAGAGCCGAGGCCAATTCGTGTCTGATTGAACGTATACATGCAGTTGTATTTGACACCCAATCCAATTTGAGCGCATTAGTCTAACTTTGAAAAATTTGATTTGATGCAATCTAAGTTGGAATAACATTTTGAAATGTGCTTTACAAGTCCAGTTTTGTTGGACTAACGCACTAATTAGATTTTCTTCTGACATCGTTTAAACATACTTGTTGACAGCCTCGTCTATACAACCAGGCTTTTGTAAGCTGTCACGACCGGACACCGGACTGCTGTATCAGACTGCTGCATATTGTCTGTAGAGCTAGAATCTACAGTGAGAAATGTTTTGTTTTTTTTACCCTCAATTGAATTTGCAACACCAGAGTTACAGTTAGAATATAAGAAAAATACAAATTATCTGTTTTCTAAAAGTAAAGCAAAAAACCAGGAGAAGATAAACTTATCATAAAGACTTTCTTCATTGGATACGAGGAAATTAAGTCGATAAAGCAATTCCCTTGTTTCCAGTATTTATTCCTAAATAAATGTAACCTTATATTTAGCATACAGAAAAGTTATATAAAGTTATATAAAGCAACAATGCAAATAAGTGGGATTTTTTCCTTTCCCTTAATCTGTAGCATGCATGAGTATAATTCAGTGTTTAAACTGTAAAAATGTGCACCAAAGGTAAATGTTACAGTTCTTACATCTAAGCTTACAGTGTTGTACATTTCAACACCTTTGCTCCAGTTAGTTATTCACATCCAGCCACTGGTTATGGTGTAATACCAAAGATATTTACTCAACATACATACTAGGCAAGTAAACAAGAGAGAAAGAAAATTAAGTAAAGTAGCCCTGGTGGTCGAGCAGGTCATCCAATGACCGGAAGGTTGGCGGTTTAAATCCCAAGTGTGCCCATGGGCAAGACACTTCACCCTTCTTGCCACCAGTGTTGGCATCACTGGTGCATGAATGTGGTGTGGATGAATAATGGAGTCATTGTAATGCAAATTGGGTGCCATGAAAAGCACCATATAAAATCTTATCATTTTATCCATTATTATTAGGTAAAATCACAAAGTGCTTTATAATAAAACAAAACATAAAATCCTTCTTACCAAACACTCTGGACTTTGTTTAAACACACTCAATTCACAAGTTCATAAACTCATACTTTGTGTTTTTGTAGAATTTTTACTGTATATTGCTGCAGCACTTTGCACCATCTTTTTTTATTCTTCAATGTTTCATTCAAACTCCTGTTTCTACAACATTTCCTCCTCAAAACCAGAGAAAGAGCATTTATGCATTATGTAACACACATGCAAATAAGACAGATGATGGCAGAAAAACCGGATCTACAGACATGGCCTCAGTGTGGGAAATGTTTCTCTTGGTGTCCAGCTTAGCTTTTGTAACTCTGCAGACCTTTTGCATGCAACTCTCATCCGTCTTTCAACTTTCCACTTCCATTTCCTCTCTAACAACTTATTGATTTCATTGCTCTTCACTAGAAACTCAGAGATATTAGTCCACGCTCCACAATAATTAAACCATTATGCTAAAACATTTCTGAAAATGTTTTCCTGCGCACATAAACTCCTTTCTAAGCACTTTCTAAGAAACATAGGAACTCAAAAAATAAAGATGCTTATCTGTTACTGCAGGACAGATAAAGACATTACTCTCCCAGATACTTCCAGCGTTGCATAACACAGAACTTGCAACCTTTATGTTGGTTTTTTCTTGTGACTTAGATCTGTGATTAGATCTGTGGACCCCTAAGCAGCAAAATAAAATATTTTTAAAGCCAAAAGCCTACATGTGCATTCCATGCACTGCATCTACACACAAACACAAAGGCAGTAACAGAACTCCTTGCTCCCTGGCCTTCACATCATCTCCCTGCATCAATAAATACAGCAAAATAACATTAGCAATAATTTCAACTATATGACCAGGCTCTAATATGATAGAATTAGTATCAGTGTTTTTAGGTTTGGCCATTTAGGTGAAATTCTAAGCCGGGCAGGGAGTAATTTGGACACAGGGAAAATTGATTTTGACCATCAGCACTTTCTCATTTTCAAACAGCGGCTGCGGCTAAATGGGTTAGCCTGTTAAGCACATTACACAGGTAGCCTCTCCTTTCCTCCCCAATGATTATGTGTCCGCCTTGAGAAATTGATATTTCTTGCAAATAAGAAAATTATCATATTCCATGACTGGAAAGAGAAATTAGGGCCTGCTGTTTATAGAGTGGAGTCTCTGAACTTAGAACGGGAGGCCGAGATACATTTTTCCTTTCTTTTTTTTTTTGTTTTTGAGGGTGGGGTGTGTGTATCAAATGTCCTAAGCTATATTGGAATTGGGGCGCTGTCAGGCCTCATCAATAAAAATGTACAGTGATAGACTGTAAGAGGTGGGGAGGGGCATGGAGGGATGGAGGGGCACTGAAACAGAAGGACTGGCTTTGACTGGAGCAGACAGAACTAGGAACATTTACAGTAGTGAAGGGCGTGGTTTAAGAAAGATGTAATTTCATCACTAGTCTGTGCTTTGGTCCATAAATCAAAAATTCTCCTTTAAATATTTGTTATGTTTCTGTGTCTAAAGTTCCCTCCTGATCATCCATAGTTTCTTCATCACTTAGCGAACACATAGCCTTTCTTTGCTCTGTCAAGTCAAAACTGACCACTCTTATTAATAGTAAGAAGACAAGCTCAAAAATAATCAGAGGGCAGAAACACCTTCACTCTGGGCACAACAGAGACCATGAGGCAGCAATGAGGTGTGTAGCATGATGTGGATTATTGAGCTTGCTGCATATCCCCTCGCTGGGGCCTTGCCTTGCCGTCCTGTGGCCTATAGAGACTGTCTGCAGACTGTAGCTGGAGCCCCTGGCGGTCTAAGTGGAACCACATGGGGGAACCTGATAGTAGCACTTCAAGACCAGAGAAGAAGTTAACCTGGACAGCTCCACACTTATGAGATGGATGGTCAGTGGCGAGCCTGACCCTCAACATATACATTAGAACAAAATAGCAGTACAATGCAAAAGTCTTGAGCATTTACCCCTCGTTTCTTCGTAGTTTATTTCCACAGAGTCAAACTTAATTGTTAGATTTTAAAGTGGTTTGGAGTTATAATTAATTCTGTTCTTGCCTCATCTACTGTGGTAACATCAATGCTTGCATGCGCACCAGTGAGTTGCTGAATTTATTTAAGATGTATACAGAATTTAGGGTTGGCCCGAGACTTTTACACAACAATCTATGCACGTGTCCTCCAATGCATACCTGAATAGACGCACACTTTCTTTCACTTTCTCACCTCATCCATTCTACACCCTCTCAGGGGTTTCTGTGGCTGCAGTGCCCTCAAGAATGGCCAACCGATAAGCAGCATTTACCGGAGGGCCAGTCGGCATGTGAACAACACCAAACACGCTAATGGGAGGTAGACAAAGCCACAGGCCACAGACATCCAGTAAACAGCAGACCACAGTCCACAAGATGTATGCTCTCTCTTCCATTTGACTATGCAGGTACATCATACAGAGTTGTGACTTCCTAAACTCTTTTGTGTCTTTTACCACTTGCTGTGTGGCTTTGGTAACTTGAGTAACTCCCTACAGTAGACCAGCAAAAGGTTTGCAGCTGTAGTAGTGCCATTGAGCCAGTTTCCCTGTTGCACCTTTAAGGATATTTAACTGGTGGGTCGGTTATGGGGGAAATCAGTCTCTCCATGTCTCCCTGCCCATCTAATATGCTCGGCCCTCATGTGCTTCCAGTTAAGTTGGCGCTCAGCACTGAGCAGAGGTTAAGTGAAACTACCTGCTCCTCTGTGTCTGGCGATTATTTGCTTTGTCCGCGGCACTGCCAGATCATAAAACACTTGTGTCCACTTTGTGGCCCCCTCCCCTGTCCCTGGGGTTCATTACTGTTTCGCCTGAATGTGTGGCTGTACAAGCCTACCTTTTTAATGTCACACAGCGACAGCCCACTGAGGCTTTCACTAACAACACCTAGCACACGCCAATATTTCATCGACAAACTATTATATACTTCAACCAGACAGATTTTTCGCCTCCCTTCATTTTCACAGTATCAATGATCTTTGGTCTGGAAGTGATACAATAAATAATGAAAAATGAGGTTTCTGCAAGCAAATGGGATGAGACATAAAAGTGGACTGGAGTGCTGGCTCTGGTTTCCTGTCTGAATGGCTGTTAATTAATGGAGCAGACGAAGGCCATAATTCTTCACTGGCCAGAGACTGCCACAGTGCCAGGCAGTTCAGCGATCACAGTCATCTACATGCTGCTTGCCTCATGCTTGCACTGTTTTAGCACCATTCTTTCTTTCTTTTTTTTCCCCCCAGTTTGAAAGATTTTGCACCATTAATCTTCGGGGAAACTCAAGCTAATCTTCCTCTCTTTTCACCCCCACACACTTGCTGAAATAAGGAGATACGTAATCTAAAGCAGCAGCGATCAAACAAAGATCAAGCCTTTTTCACCCCCTATCAGTACGGACAGCCAGTCCGTTCCAAAGGAATTTCCTCAGACCGCAGGTGATTTGTCTCCGTCTGTCCCTTAGACTTCATTTGCTGAATTCAAAGATCAAAAGGACCTCCTGCTCCTCTAAGATGAGCTCTAAGTGCTTGAACTCCAGCTCATTCATTAAATACAGTATGGATGTCTCTGCCCCAGTGGCGGCTGAAAACAGTCGGCTCTAAAGTTCTGCTCTCTTTAGCAGACGCTGCTCGTAGGGAATCGTTGGCGCCTCCCATAGACTGTGATTAAAGTAAATGAATGAAATAAGATACAAGGAAATTGAAATGATTAGTTTTAGAACAGGAACGTCTGAGCCAATAAAGCGACTGCATTCAACTGTAAATGAGGGGTTAGGCAAGCAGGCAGGAACATTGCAGGGCAAGACAAGAATTACATTGATTGTGTATTCCTACCCATGGATTCCTCAATGAAACATGGTCGGCTTTCAAACGTGGTTGGATTTCAGAGGTAAAGTCAGGAATCAACTGAGCAGTGTCTGGTTCTGATCAATGACTTACATTCACATGTCTGTTAGGAAAGAGCGTAATTTCTGCCAAATTACCTCATTAGGATCCATTTGACTCTGAGGCCTAGTCCACATGTATACAAGTTTTTTTTTCCCTTTTTTTTATTTTTTTTTTTTAGGTTTTCCCATATTGATCTCCATACCAGCACTGAGGTGCATGCTGCCACCTGCTGTACTGGAGTAATTATCTCATATAAAGAAAGTAATAACAGTGATTGCTTCTCTCTTGCTCAATCATTTATCTTAAATCAGAATCAAACTCTTTTTTTTTTCACATTTAATTCTGTATGATATTGCTATTTTGTCCAACTCCCCCTTAAGTGCTTTTGTAGTGTCTTTGATATTAGACTATTTTCTGAATAGATTTCATTAGTTACTTTGGTTTTAATCTTTGTTTTCAATGTTGCATTTGACTTATTCAAACTATTTCAATATTTCTTTAGTTTAGTTCTGATTTCATCATTTCACTAAATATACAGTCAAGCTGTTTGATTGATTTAAATAGTATTTATTAAATATGGTGTCCTGACTACATAGAAAGATGAACACTTTTTTGGCTACACAATGCTTTAAAGTTAATAATCAGCTTTATGACAGTCAGTTTTCCAAAAGATCAGTTGTCAACTACTTAAATGTGCACATAATATAGGGCGAAAACAACTAGAAGATTTGTATTTTTTCTACTTGTCTCTATTCTTTTGTTTGCTATCTTCTACTTTTGCATGTGTGTATTTGGTAGAAGGCATAAGCGTACCACAAAAAGTAAGGAAATTTGTGTCAGGTTGACTGTTTTTCCCCTCGATGATACCATTTAGTGTCATGTTATACATGAAAATAGGATTAGTCACCTTTACAACAAGGTACAGCTTGTAAGGATTGTGCTTCTGTGGAATATGGTTTTCACTCTTGTTTTGAGATTTAAGTACTTCCAGGTGTGTGCCAGTCACAGATCTATGACTGGCACCTGATTGATAGATATCGATGAAATTTAGTTGCCAATGAATATCCCATATCTTCAAATTTTGGGAGCCAACTCCATCCTCCTTGATGACAACAGTGTGGATCATCACAGACGACCTCCCGAATCTGAGCAAACCTTCAGTTAACCACTGTTAAAAGTGGACAATGAGTTTTTGATTTTTCAAAGGCAGCTTTCAAATTTGACCACCGCCCCACATGCAGCCTGTTGCATAAAAATCAGTGAGGAAACATACAATTTACAGTATCAATTAATATGTGGCAGAAAAATACGCCGCCACATACTTCTACTGGATCATAAGACAGGATTAATAAGAAGTTGAGTTTTTTTAGTCTGTTGTGTTCTTTATTTATTTGGGGAAGGGCTGAATATTCTGCTAAGTCAAACTTAATAAAATGAAGTTTCACTGTTTTAGCTTCACAGTTGACATCAGCAGATTTTATTTTATTTTTTTAAGTAGGAATCTTGACTGAGTTGTGCAAGTTCATATTAGCTAAATCTGTTTAAGATAAAGATTCCCCACCAAATCACATTGTTATTTTATCCATGCTGTTCTTGTTTATTGAATTATTGACCCTGTTTTGCTAAGTCAGCTTCGCTCCTCATGGCTGTACTTCTTGCTTTATTTGTGTACTTTTACTCCTCGCTTGTCCTCTGTCTTCAAGCGTGGGTGTAAAAGGGACCACATTCCCAGCGGGGACAGTTAAGTCCCTCACCAGGGGAAGCAATCAGACCCAAACCTCCAAATGATGAGTGTCGTCCTCTTCCCTCCTCATCCGACCAGAGCCTGTGAGTGGTGGTTGGTTTGTCCCATCCTCAACACCACACTCTGGGCTGGGGCTCTCCACTGAGAACCCACACGCCTGAGCTGGAAGGGCTGCGATAATGAGACACTATGGGGACAACAAAGGATCTGCCCCCGCTCTTAGTCACATTGCAAGTATGTATGTGAAACTCCCAGCCTCAAATACAGAATGGAGAATCAGAGTTTGGATAGTGATGCTGTTGACTGACAAATTACAGAGATGGGTCGTGCTAAAAGTGGTGGATATTATGGAACATGTTTTGCAAGTACACACAGAGTAGGAATGAAAACCAAAACATGTATTTTCAATCTTTCATTTATAATGAAGCATGTAAAATCTACCCTCCTTTGCATGGCATGTGGAGTTTTGCAAATTGTCACAATAGTAAAACGAACCAAAGCATCTAGAATTTTAATAAATGTTAAAAATAGCCTCAACTTTCATGCATGGGTGAATTGTGCAACATTTGAATGAGAGATATGAAACGTGAATTCAGTTCACCACTCCCCCGACTCATCACACAAGCCCTGCCACCCTCTACTGCCTCTTTCCTGTTTGATCCGAAGCCTGTGTCCTCTCACCCGCCTCCACAGTGCCCTCTTTAATCCCCCTCCCACCTGGCATTAGAAGAAAGGCTGCCACTAAACTCAAGGCAGAGTGGGCCGGGCTCAGCGGGCACCTCGCCATGTGTACATTTCCACATTCTCTCATCGCCTGTTCTGTGTATCCTCTCCAGAAGTCATACATGAGCCTCTGCTGGGCCTGCGCCTGGCCCCGCCCAGCTCCTTTCCGCCTCGCAACACGGCTACAAAGCCGCCGACTAAATGCTGGGAGAGGAGACGATGCACAGCGTGACGGGAAGAGAAGACGGTGGGGTTTGATATTTAACATGGCTGTATTAAAGTGTTCGAGTAGAAATAAGGGCATAGTCAAAAGCTGCATCAATGAAACTGGGTGAGTCTGTGGATGTCATGGCTGATTGCCAAGCTGGAAGCTTCAGGCCTTCCTAGTAGTGCACAAATTGTCACATGCACCAGTGGCCAAACCCAAACCACCATGACCAAGAGTGGAAGTGACATCATTCTCTATGGCTTGGCAGGCAAGAATGATGGCATTATAATAGCAATGGCGTCGCTATGGAGAGAGAAGCCAAAAATTAGTTAACCACTAGCAAAATGAATGGGGGCACAATGAATGATAAGAGGAAAAGGACAATTTGTCTCCTTTATCAGGTGTGAGGATTAATTCAACCTCACTAGTGGCATGGTTGTAAAGTATTTAAGTTTACTAGATTTTGAAACCTGAAGTTCAGTCAAATTCTTGAATAAGCACACATACTTGGCTGATGAAGCTTTTTCCTTTTTTTTTTGCAAGCCAAATATAAATTCAGAGCAGCTGATGATGCAATTTCACACCTATTTCAATCAGGCTTTGCTCTCACAGCACTGAACTTCTCAAACAAATGATACTCCCGCAGCATCCTGAATGTGTGTCTATAAACAAGACTCAATATTATTGTGATGTCTGAGCTGAATTCGATAGATTCCTCTTCTGTCAGTTGTGCTTCCGCTGCAATCCGATCCAAAATTGCATTCAACGGCAACTGGAGACGAGCACGCCTCATTCAGTGTGTGCTGTAGCACTCCTGCCCCTCTATAACTTCATCATAGGGGCTCAATGGGGCTCACGAGGGGCCATGGGAGTCTGAAAACACCCTGGTCCATTACTCAGAGTGAGGCTGACCTGGAGTTAGAGTCTTGGCTATCTCTATCAGAGTCCCATGTCTGCCTAGAAGCGTTCCCTTCGAGGCTTTTGCCTTTAATGGACTCTGCTAAACTCATTCTCTGCATATTACCTTTAGGATTGCCCCATATCTGGTTTCTGTGTACTCTATTTACACACAGCTCAAGCTTGCTCCCTTCTTTTGCCTTTATTTTCACACACATTGTTTGTTTTTTACCCTCTGGATTTCTTTGTTTCTGTTTGCTCTTGGTGAACACACTCGCATAATCTTCCCTTGCATGTAAAAGATTTAAAAAACGGACCTCCAGTCCGGATTTTGCACCGAGTATTTTCCACAGCACTCCGCTTGCTCCTCCCAAGAGGGACATATTATAGCATACATTAGGGGAAACACCTCATTCATTCACACACCTACCCCCATATCACTCCAGCTTGTCTGGCTGAGACAGTCCATTGACTGAGGAATATCTGTCATTGTTTTCCTTCTCCTGTTCAGCGCTCCCACGTGTGCGTCTGGTTTTAATGACAGCAAGTTACCCGCAGTCCCGTTATAAGTGGAAGGACCCAAACGTGCCAATACCACACTGGAAATTTTTACACTTTTAAGAATGTGTTTTTTTTCACATTTTCTAACGGCAGCAATTGCTTTTGTCATTAATTGTGTTTGGTTGTCATGGTTTGGTTGCGTGCCACGGCTCTGTGCTCCTCTCTTTCCTCCTCCTGCTTCTAATTCTGATTCATCACTTTATGTTGAGTTCTGCACTAACCTCTGCTGACGTTAATCTGCCCACAAGTTTAGTTTATTTTACCCTCCACCTCACTCACCTTCCTCCACAACTACACCTTCACAAATCTTCACAAGTGTTTATATATAACTCTTTTTTTTTTTTTACCAGGATGTCTTTTTTTCTCAGCAGGTGTCCTTAGCTTAGAGTCCTGGTAGTGGTTGACCCCTCTGTCTCATCCTCTCCACGCCAACCATTTGAGGCAGATGGCTGATCTCCCTGAGCCTGGTTCTACTCTAGCTTTTTGCTTAATGTTGAAAGGGACTTTTTTTTTTTCCTTTCCACTGTCCCCCTGTTCATGCTCAAGGTGGGAGATTAAAGATTTGATGCAACCCATTAGTTTCCTCACCAGGGTAAATATTTTTTATAAATTGGCTTATATGAATACAGTTATGATAAATCAAACTAATGTGGATCATGTCATGGATTTATTTAGATGGGATTATAATTGAGCTGCATTGAATGAATTGGACTGAATTGGACTCTCTGTAAAAGTGGCGCTGTACAAATAAAGCTGAATTGAACTGAATTGAAAAAGAGTGACACAATAGTAAACATTTCAGAAAACAACTCAAACCAAAATCACGAACTTTCCAGAAAGCACAACAATGAGATGGAAAGGACATTTCAGAAAATTCTACAATTAAGCAAATAAGAGAGAAACAGCGTTTCACAACATTTGTTTATTAAAAAAATGTTTTCTTTTCTTCAGTGTGAAGTTTTTAGTCATTAATGACTGACTGATAAGCAGGTATAGAAAATGGACGGATGGATTTTTCACATTCTTATCAGTCACATTTTTTTAAGATCTTGTTGTATTTTCGTTTTCATTGTCTTTGAAGGTCACCATGATGACGCCTGCCTGTTTTACTGCCCGTTTATGTGCCCACTTAAACCACAAAGTGTCACAGTGAAATACTGCATATGCGTGCATCCAAACAGCTTCAGTTCAGAGAACAGTCCGCAATGTCAAGACTGTGTATTGTGAGCAGCATGTCAGGGTTTTCTTGTTTATCTGTTTTTACAAACAAACATGGGACAAATATCATTTTCATAAAGTGTTATTGTGCATTCAATTGTTGGAGAACATAGGATGTCAGAACAGTCAGCATAAAGAAGCAACGGCAAGAATATGTACTTTTTCTCAAAGCAGTTATTGGTAATGAGGAGAAATGTGACGCGGCTTCCTTTTATGGTTACAGGTGACTATTTTTCTTTTTTTGTTGCTCCATTTCCTGAACACCTCCACTTGTTTTCGGACACCAGACTAGTGCGATAATGAACATATTGTAATCGTGTTTAATTGGTGTGTTATGGGCCTTTTCATGGCAAAATGGTCCGAGTCGTGTTCCTCGAAGTTGCACAGCTGTTATGAGTCTGTAGTACACGTTTAAGATCTTCAGTACACATTTCATTACATCTAGAACAGTTACAAAATTTACCCTGTGATAAGCTTTATTCTGGTAAATTATAGGATTTATTTCCATCAAGAAATATTACATTTTCTCACTCTGAAAATTCTTGTATTCCATCATTCCCTGGGGAAAATACTGTCCATGTAACAATTAACGTAATTAAAGTTTTTTGCCTCACAAAATAAGTTTGTTCATGGATATAAAAGACCTCTTTTATCCCTAAATAGTTCAGAGAATAAGCCATATTGTTCACGAAGAAAGAGCTCATTTATCACTTAGCGGTTCACAGTACTGTTGTTGATAACACTTGTTCTAGTTATTTGGCACTGATTTGTTCATCAGATTTAAAATTAGATCATCGGTGCCTTGAACCCGAGATGAAAGGAACCACTGCCGTTTAAATAGATTGTTAGTTCTCAGAGAGCAAAATATGTTGGGAATTGGATTTTTGGGCGTTTTTGTGTGTTTGCACAGCCTCATGCATTTTGACACGTGTGTGATTCCGTGTGAAGTTATTTTATCTGGCAACTGATTTTGCATCTCATGCCAGGAACAAATAGAGAAGCCTGTTTGCCTACACAGCTGCATGTCCAGAGGCTGTTGAGTGGCCACCTCTTATCACAGCCGTATACAACAGAGTATTGTTTGGCCAGATGAGAGCTTTACTCTCTCATTAAGGTCACTGGGTAAAAGGATGGGAACTCAGAAGCAGAAACCCATGACACTTTTGAGCCCCGCTCAAGGGATGACACTTGTGTTGAACTTGTGTGTGGGTATGGTGGTGAATGGATGCTTCACAGTAGATCTATTGGGCCCACTGCTTTCATCTGGGGTGAGAACTCAAATCTGCTGGTGATTGTGGCTGTGAGAAATGGGGGTCAAGTAGTTTCAGTGACGACAGGCATGAAAATGGGAACTTTTTATTTAATAATATCACTCAAATTCAAGTGAAATATCAGCAAAATGGCTCCCTCTTGTGTTAAAGGGGAGCAGTTTGAGAAAGCGGCTTCAGTCGAGGCTCGTCACTGCTCCAATAAATCCTCCTCAGAATGAGCATCTTACAAACACTTCCCTCCGACAGCCCCTCTTGGCCCCACTTACCGGAATCACTCAAACTTTTTTTTATTTTTTTTATTGCAGTCCTCAGAGTTTATATTGTTGTTGCACTTTAATTTTGATCAGTAATTATGATCATAAAGTTTGTGGATCAGTCTGAGTTCCTTTGGATGACAACACAGGAGACATCTGTGCGCCCGCAATGTACGGGTCGGGGAGCTGTTCTCCCTGCGGTTGCTGCTAGTGGAAAACCCATAATGGCCTTTAATTGGAACTTTAATTGTGTGTGGTGGAGCAAAAGCATTGACTACAAAACTGGTGGTATTTGAGTGCCTGCATGCATCTTTTGTGTAAGTATATGTGTGTCACAGGATCCTCTCCCTATCTTGGCCCGTGAGCGGTTGGATCCAGAGCAGCTAAAACCGTGTTAAAACATATACGTCACAATCTGCATTATAACGGCTTTATTTTGCCTACAGGGAAAGATGGTAATGGATGAGTCAAGCACAGTAAGAAAACACATACAGGGTCATTTGTGCTGATACAAAGGTGCATTAAATGTTGGGACTATCATCCAATTAGCTCCCTATGCTCTCCATTCATGCATGCTTTTTGGTTTTAGTGTATGTCTATCAATGGGAAGCCTTTAATGGCTAATGAACGCTGATAAAAATGTCCTGAAGGAGGCTTCAAATGAAAATTTGCATGATGACATATGACCCTGTGAGATTGGTTTCTACTTGTATAGCTGCGATAAGTTTTCACAGAAATCTACTTTCTGAATAGTCTTATCATCCCCCCTCTAGGCTATTTTAACAAGGCTGTTGTACAGAATGGGCAAAGTAGAGAATGGATGCAGGAGAAGTTGAGAATAAATCCAGTGGAGCGCAGGGTCTCGGTACGTGTCAAACACACATGGGGAAATGACGAAAGAACAAGGGCAGCAGCGAGGAGGGGATGAAACAGGTCTGCTTTTGCCTGTCATGGTTATGCTGGCACCAGTTGGGGCATTTGGAGGATATGGAAAACAACACGGCATCTTATGTTCCGATCATGTCTGCAGCATCCTGGCCTCTGTTCACCACACACACTCACTCAAACACACATTGGCAGAGAGAGGCAGGAGCTTGTGGTTCCAGTCCAGTGACAGCAGCCTGTAGTCAGGGTGGCGACGCTTCAGGAGCAGCTCCTCGTATTGGAGAACCATGTTTGTGTTGGCCCCGAATTAATAACTTTTCATTTAGTGCGGAAATGACAGGAATAGTAATTAAGGAAATGGAATGATTTTATTGGCCATGATGTTTATATTAACTTCCAGATGTGAAGCAGCTGCCTGCTCAGCGAGAGGCCCCCCCCCCCCCCCCCCATGTGCTATCTGGAAGAACTCTTATTAAGAGCAAGATAACAACACGAGTCAAACACATGCCTGTTTTTGAAAAAACATGAAATCTTTCATTCATAGCATCTAGCAAACTCAACTAAAATCACATCTTGTTTGATTAATGGGTGGGTGTTATAAAGCACCGTGAAGTCTGCTTCATATTTATAAATCTGCCACCAAAGTGTAATTTATTTGCAGATATAACGTTACTCTAATTCAGGGCTGATTTGCTTGACTGGAAAAGTTAATATTGAAGAGTGGCTGTTCAGCATTTAGTGGGTGGCCCCAACATATGTGAGATCCATGTTGCACTGCTCTAAAGTTTAGTTTCCTTTAAATGGAAATGACATCACTTAGATCTGCTTGTCATACAGTCAGCCTGGATTTTCATTAAAAGCAAACATGAGTCTATTGTAGCTAATGAAGTTGTGTTAGGCTCAAGAGAACCGTCATCAAATGAATGAATAAATATTCTCCATTTTCTTTGTCCAAAGTGTCCACACCTAGACTGTAACTGCTGGTGGGATATTTATGTTGGCATTGCTGAAACTGCCCTTGTCTTTTATTAAGTGATATCAAAGAGTGTAAATTCAATCCCAATTCCAAAAGAAAATTAAGAACATTGTGAAAAATTGAAATAAAAACAAAATACAATGATTTGCAAGTCTCATAAACAACTGCATGCAGGCCAGTCCAGCATGAAGCCACGCTGTCGTGTTCGATGCAGCGTGAGCTTTAGCCTTGTTTTGCTGAAACATGCCAGGCCTTTTCTTAAATAGACGTCTTCTGCGTGGGAGGATATGTTCCTCTAAAACCTGCATGTACTTCTCAGCAGGGATGTTGGGAATGAAGATGTGAGGCAGATGAGATATGAGATTCAGGCTTTTGAACTGAGCCCCTGATAAGTGTGATGGTCCCACTCCTGAAGTCCATGATTCCCAAAAAAGGTTATCGCATTTCAGTTAGACTAACCATAGAACAGTTTTTCCACTTTGCTTTGGTCCATTTTAAAATGGAGTTTTGGCCCAGAGAAGCATTCGTTCACATATCACTTCTTCTTTACATGATAGAACTTTATCTGCATTTTTTAAAGCAAGAACTCTGAGGACCTGAGTATTCTGGGTAAACGGTACAGATTTTCTGCCTTTTCCCACAGAGATGCCTCCTGATTCAAATAATCTTTTCATGG
>JBBBVU010000021.1:6694059-6708795 GCA_037177055.1 Atherinosoma microstoma | reverse complement strand
AGTATTCTGGGTAAACGGTACAGATTTTCTGCCTTTTCCCACAGAGATGCCTCCTGATTCAAATAATCTTTTCATGGTGTTGTGAACAGTAGACAATGAAAAAAACCCAATTCCTCACAGTTTTAGATTGAGGAACTTATTCTGTAACTGCTACAGAACTTATAAAAACATGTTTATTTTTTTATATTGTTTTGTATTTGTTGGTTTTTGTGCATATTGCTGAACCTCTGCCCATCTTTTTTCTGAGACGGCCTCTCTAAGGAACTCTTTTTTTACACTAAATCATGTTACTGACCTGTCGCTGATTAAAATCATTAGCTGCAACATGTTCCTATAGATTGGTTCCTTTCGCCAAATTCAAAATGCTGTAATATTTACCATAAAAAGATGGGTGTTGATTAGAGGGCTGGATTTTGTACAGTACCAGTCAAAACACTTTTGACTGGTTTGAACACTTTGCCATTTAGATTTAATGAGAAATTGTGTCCAAACTTTTAACTACTCCTGTATGTTAAAAGGGAAGTTAGCATATGAAAATACTTGACAACTGTGAGTAATGACATGAACAGAAGATTACCAGTTATTGAGCAAAAATAAGTCATTAACAGGACATAGTATAAACCCACATGCTTGTTCTCTCTTTATGTCTGGAGATTTAAAAGTCATAAGCTCCACTTTCGAGTGTTGTACTCATTGGCATTATGATTAAATAGAGGAAATGCGAGTTTGCTTCGTTCTCTTTTCTTTTTTCTTTTTTTTTTAAATCCTGGCCACTTTTCCGGTTCTGTATTCATTATGAAGATGCTTCTTTTTTTTTTTTGCATGGTAATAATAAAGCCATCCGATTACTGTACCCAGGGTTGTTTTGCTCTGCTGTGATGTGCTGTCATCTGGTTTCCAAAGAAAATGCATCACTCCATTAACGTTGCCTGTGATCTAGAGGATGCTTTAATCTAAGACTATAAACTTCACTTAATTACATCCTCCAAAGGAGCTCTGTTAGTATAATACAATCAAACGGGGAGCACATCCATTTTGGCAAGTCAAACATGCTCAGAAGGCTCTTGGAAGTGTTTACTTTCATCTTCTGATCAGATCATAGAATCATATTTGGAAGTCCCGTGTTCCAAGGCCTTGATTGATACTCATGTGTTTCTGGGTAAAAATAAAATGTGTCTGTAATACATGTAGGATTCAGTTTCTTTGCAGCAAAAACGACCGTAACAATTGAGTTTAGGAGAGTCTAAACAGACTCTCTGTGTGGTACACTGATGACTTTATGCTTGACCTTTCATGCTTCTCACTTTATAACCCCCAGTTCTATTCATAATTACTGTCTATGTGTTTCATGCCAGTTTCCAATAGAGTCCAGCAGGATTTTTCAATGAATTTATACTTCAAAAGGAAGCAGTTTAGGCTGGTTTGAAATTATACACAGAGACATTCTATAAAAACAAAATGCTTGGCAATTACTTTAGCTATGGTGCTATGATAAATGAGCAAACATGCACACAACTGAAGCAGCATTACAGCAAATGATTATGAGCTCTTGTGGCGATACATCAGGCTTTGCACTGTGTTTTCATGGTTTATCATTGGGCTCTGATGACACAATATGCAGTTGTCATACTAAATCATTCCAAATAAGATTAGTTAGATGTTGGATATTCATTTTAAGGGACAAGTGTCTATGGGAGGTTTGGTCCAAACAAAACAGAACAAAGAAAAGAAGAGATAGACCAAAGGTTCATCTATAATATCTAAAGGAGAACGTAGTGTGGATTTTTCCAGCTTTGCTCCAATTGATCCAGTGTGACAGCAGTTAAATCACAATAACACAGTTTTTTTTTTTTTAAGTTTGTTTGGATTATTAGTTTGCTAATACCCAAAAAAGATTTGTCAGGTATAAAATTGTTCCATTACATTTAAACATCAACAAAGTGAACAATCTTGTATTTTTTAGCACTTATGACAGCTATAAGGAACAGTATGTTTTCCACACGTAGTATTTTTTGACAATATGACTTAAGAACACTTGGATTGAAGTGTAATTTTGCCTTGCACAAATACAGACCAAAGATCACAATGACCTAAAAACTCAAAACTGTATGCATAAAATCTGACTAAATTTCATGCAAATGTCAAAGATGATACAATTATGTGATGCCTTATAGCCAAAATGTTATTAAAAAGTCAACTCAGAAGCAGATGTGAATTTGTTATCATATCTCACATTTAGTAAGACACATGACTGAGATCGGTCTTGAGCCCACTTGAAACTTATTCATACATCTCAAATGATACATTTGAGCCCCAAAAAAGGGGAAAACTGTGTTTTTACTTACTGATTGAAGAAAATTACAATCACAAAGCTGACCTGTTATATAAATTAACATTTCCCCTTATAATTTCCAGTTTCACTTTCATTTAAAGTTTTAAAACTCTTCAACCCATTTCTTACAAGGATCACTATTTCAGCTCTAAAGTAAAACTTCAAAATGTTGAGCTCAAGGTTCAGCTATGAACAAGCCATACTTAACTATAAAGGCAGAATCTGGGCTTCTTATTAAATATAGAATTTATTTGTGATAAAACTAAATAAGTTACATTAAAATATTGTTAGCCTCATAGAATAATGACCTGAGTCATATTTTAAGGTTATACAGGCAATGATGCTAAATGAATCAGCAGTGTTAGGAGAGTGGAATTAGGCAGATATCACAATTTGACCAAAATATGATTTAAGCAATTATACAATGAGGCTAAGGATACGGATAAATTGTCCACAACCAGTTTAATATTAAGTCTCTTTTTCTTAAAAAAGAAAAATTTAAAAAAGGTATATGTAATTGATTTTAGTCGTTTAAAAAAAGAAAACCAGGTTTTCATAATATCCTGTATAAATTGCGCACTTCCGGTCTTCTTCCTCAGCATATAGCACAACAATGGCGACCTGTAGCGAGGTTGGTATTATTTTACCAGAATTGAACAGGACATTACGCAGTAGATGTGATAAATGTTTGTTTATTAAAATTATTAACAGTAATGCGTAACTTTCTGTGGGAATGTTTGTTCTTAGTTCTTCCCTTGTTGTTGACAATCTATTGTTATTGTGATAAGATAACCGATGTTAGCATGTATGCTAACTAACGTCACATCTCTCGGGTTCTTTGAATCTCTGTTAGCCCTAGTAGAACACCTTTGGCCATGAAACAGCACGACTTTATATCGTCGTTTCCTTTCACGGTAACAACTGTTTTTACTTTTAGGAGAGTGCTACGGCTACTGAAGAGGAACCAACTGAGAGTTTGGGTGGCCAAAAGAGAGAAGCGAGACTTCGTAAATTCCGAGAGCTACATTTCAAACGGGTCAGGTTTTTATTGTTTGTTTGTTTTTCTCTATCAGAAGTCAATTGCACGTTTTAGTCCACCAGTTTACGCAGTTGTTTTTATTGTAGAAGCTCATTTAAGGTTTATTATTATGGCAAGTTGGGTAATCACATAGCAGACAGCTAAATGCTAGAAGTCAGAGGGGTTTTCTTTGTACTGGATGTCCTCCTGTCGTGTTTTGTAGCACATTCTGGACACATGTCAGATTATAAACTGTCATTTTCTCTTCATAGAATGAAGCACGTAAACTAAATCATCAGGAGGTTGTGGAGGAGGATAAGAGACTGAAACTTCCTGCTAATTGGGAGGCTAAAAAAGCCCGACTGGAATGGGAGCTTGCTGAAAGTGAAAAGAAAAAGGTATTTTAGACTATAAAAGTCTGCCTTGGTGGCCATAAACTCTGTTACCCGAATTCTTATTTTCAAAGGTTCATCATCATGTTTACGTGTCATCTCATAAGGTTGTTTTCTCACCATTTCTTTTTATTTTCCTATACTTATTATGAAATCGAATCACCATGAAATTATTAATTGGTGTGCCAGCATTTTGTTTAGGAAGGGTAGTATTGGTGATATTGCAATGTGACTTATTTATTCTAAATGAATGAGCAGTGAAAGTATTTGTAATAACTATAATTGAATTTCTAATACAGAATAACATACTCCTTTTTTTGTGAGAAACAAACTTTTTTTTATGACTCCAAACCTCCAAACAGTGGCATTCAGCTGCAAATTGGTAATTGCAGTTTACTTGATTTCATAATTCTCTGAATGGGAATTTTTAAGTTATTAATACTATATCATACTACATCACTGGTTATATTCATGACAATAACTGCAACAGGAATTCTATATTTAATCTGAATATTGTTAAACCTTCTCTGAGGGAAAGTAGACTATCTAAAAAGTTGAATATTAAAAATTGGGTCACTTTCTCTTTAGGGTATACATGAACTTCCATCATATTAATCATGAACAGGAGTCCTTTTCTTTTTAAGATTTTCTTCAGAGTAATATGCCTGAAGAAGTGTGATGGGCCATAATCTACAAACTTATTGTCTAAAATGTTCCTACCTACTGTGTGTAGTCCTGGATTATTATTAAGTAAAATATTTGCTTGTTAGGAATGCGCATCCCGTGGCGAGGACTATCACAGAGTGAAACTGCTGGAAATCACTGCTGATGATGCAGATCGATGGGAAAGAAAGAAAAAGAAGAAGAATCCTGACACAGGATTTGCAGGTTGGTGGCTCCATCAAAGACTGTGCACTCTTTAATTACACCTGGTTAGTTTTTTGTTTTGTTTTTAAATGGTGTTAAGCTAATGAGTCTGGTGGCAACTGAACATGTTGTGTCTGAATGAGCACCCAGCTACTTATTTTCATTAACAAATCATAACAATCTAAGCAGGTCAAATCAAGCAACATTTGTCTATTACTGTCAGTACAGCAGATGTCTCAACTACATGCAGTGGCAGTCTTTTCAGACTCAAGGCACCATTCAAAAAGCCAATAAATCCAAAGCAATTTTGAGAACACCTTTCTGAAGATGGTTATGGATTGTTTTCTTTTTCATTTAACTTTTTAATTAAAAAAGCAGGGCATAAAGTATTCCAGTGCCATGTCATATCTCTGGTGTGCAGAATTTTTGTGGTGAAAAAGACTATTTAACCCTATAATACAGTTCCTGAGACACTTTGCATCACTTTATGGTAAAAAAAATTTGTTGAAAACCCTGCAGCATACGATATGATTCATGTCTTCTGCCCCCTAATGTATACTAGGAAGCATAAGACTACACTACAATAATGTTGACAGGTCACACAGTAATAAATGGTAGATATACCAAAAAAGTAAAAAAAAAAATCACATTTTGTCAAAGGGCCAGATAAAGACTTCAGATTAAAATGAATTTGACTTTTCTCCCAGTTTTTCTTTGGTTGGACTTAAAAGGGTTAATAACTATATGTGAGCCAGTTGGGGCTATCATCATGTTGAGTTCATTTACCAATGGTGTGAGAGGAATGCACCTTTGCTCCCAATTAAACACATTACGAACCAATCAGAAGTTGAGTGGGGCCTTGGAAAACGTGTGCTTGAGAGATCCAGCTGCACCCTAGACCGACCCTAGACTACACATAGGATACAGCAGAGACGTCGATGAAAAGCTGTAAACATGGGTTACGGTACATCTTATTTTTTTTGGGTGGTGTTTTGGTTCTCACTTGATTGTGCGTCAGGATGGCAAAGAATTGTGAATGTCAGAAATGACATGCTGTCATTTAAAAAAGATAAATTACATCAGGCCATTTAGTTTTTAAACACATGCGCTAAGCGTGGATGAAGAAATGCTAATAGACGTCATCCTGATATTGCTGAAGTTAGCTTGTGATTTCTGATGTACACAAAAGATTCCACAACCACATTAGACTAGGTCCGGCTGGACAAACTGCAAGATCTAGGATGTTTATATCTGGACTGTTCTGTGAGATTAATGAACTTACAGCTTCTGATTTGTGAAAGGGTTTTGTTCTATATGTTTCACCATCACCACAAAAAGTTCCGCCTTGGTATTATCTTTAGCTTGAACTCCTGAAAAAGGTTTTTAGCTAGATTTTAAAAAAGTAATCATGATCTATTTAAGAATGAAAACATGCCAGTTAGATGTTCCTGCCTTGATTTAGTTAGAGTCCCATGTCTGAACAGAGCTTTAAGTTTGATCTGATCTGTTCTTTTGGCCAGTGTGATCATCTTTCTTGGTCACATTATCCTGGATGTTTATCAGGTTGTCCTACGTCTGAGCCTCATGTAGCTTCAACCCTTACTTTTTCTGTTTGGTTTGCTTGCCTAATTGTTTTCTCTTCAGCTCCATGTCTGAATTGCACACTGTTTTGAAGCTCACAGTTTTACCTCTTGGACAGGTTTGTCAAAGTTCATGGTTTGATCGATGGAAATTTTCTGTAATGTTGAGAAAGCAGAAAAGACCACGCTAGAAGTTTCACTTGTTGTTAAGAACTGTTTGAAAACCTTCCCATGGAGTGTTTTCTTAAACTCGGCAAGTTTGTCAAAGTTCACTAACAACATACTTTAATCCAATGAGTCAAATAGAAACGACAGTAAAAACTATTTTAGGGTGTAAACTTTTGACATACTTGCAATGTGTTCATGTTGCATCAGGCTTGAGAGTTAGAAGCATGCAGACATCAGACACATTCACGTTCCATCCAGTCATGAAGGGTTAAGTCACAAAAGCCCAGCATGCACTCAATCTTAGCAACTCACTTGTCAGTGGGAAGAACCACAAGGATGCCATCTTTTTATTATACAAGTCACCAGCCACATATTCAATTTAACAATTATTCACTGTGAGAGTCACTTCAGTTTGAAGTACAGACTACAGACGGCAGTCTCATTTAGCTCCAGCTGATACAGATCTAATCTGATTGAACATTTCTTTGCTAGTTAAAGAATTTTTTTTTTTACGTCTAACATGGTTACTAAACATTGTTTAACACACTGATAATGACATCAATTAATGATTTGTATCGTTTTTTGGAATCCTTTTGTATGAGTTTATAGTCGTATCAGGAAATAACCTTCAAGCAAACAGCGATTAGATCAAACGGTTTATTTTTGGCATGGGTAACCCTCCCGTCACACTAGTCTCAGAACCTCAGTCTGTTCATTTAGTAAATAAATAGTAATTTAATACAGTTTACTGTTGAGAAAAGGGGTGCACTTTGATTCTGTTCTTTTTTGTTTTACTGTGCTGTGACATGTGATTGAGAAGTTTCCTGATTCTTGTTACGCAGAGAAGAGTTTGTAATTGAGACGAAGCTGCCTGAGTCCTGTGTGGTAGCACAATAAAGATCAATACTGGCTGCACGTAACAGTGTTGATGCCAGTCGTTTAAACAGCTCCTAATTTAATCTGCTGATAAAAGACTTGCTGTGTCTCCTCCTGAATATGGCTGCCATCTGTTGCACCAAAAACCTCTCCTGAATTAAAGCCTCTAAGAGAAAATGATCACCAGAGGGGCTTCAAGAGAGGACGGGAGGAAGAGAGCTGCCTCTTCAGCCATCCTTAACCAGCCGCAGGTTGTGTTGCTGAGCCTCGTGTCTGCTTGCTGTTTGTTCCACTAATTATAGCTCCCTTTTTTCCCCCTCTCTGTTTCTCTCAAACACACAAACGCACAATGATGACACAGGCTATGCTGAGGCCCAATTACGACAGTACCAGAGACTCACGAAGCAAATCCGACCAGACTTGGAAAGCTACGAGAAGCTAAGAGAGGAAAGGTGAGTTTGGCTTCTTTCTACAGCTCAAAATGCAAAGACACGTCCTCTGGCGATGTAAAGGTTTTTTGAGTTCTACGAACAGGCCTGTTAAGTTGATCGATACGGACATTTTGGCTTTTAAGGCTCTCAACTGTGAAATTTCAGGTTAAGTAAAATAAATTGATACCGTTAACTTGATGTTATCATCCCAGATATCACTCCTCACATGTTTATAAAGCATTTTCTATATGTTCAGTCATACAGAACCTAATTTGCCAGGACCTGGTTTTGTGGTGACGTACTTGCGCAATCCAGAAATAATTTAAAGATTTCAAACCGTAAGAGCACAAAGCAACCATGCTAAGGTCAAGAAGAATTCAGTGCCCGAAGGTTTGGGGTTTTTTTTTTCACCCTTTAAAAACTGCCACATGCAGAAGCGCGAAGGATGCACCATCACAATGTGCCCCGAAGCCGACGACCATAATCACAATGATGGAATAGAAAAGACCTCTTAAGTATGTTAAAATGGTGATTATCTTTAGTTATGTATTTCTAATTCTTTTGCTGGTGTTCCACAGTGGTGAAGATTTCTACCCCACGTCCAACAGCCTGATACACGGCACGCATGTTCCCACAAAGGAGGGCGTAGACCGCATGGTGGAGGATGTTGAGAAACAGTAAGTCATACTGGGTAGAGATAACAAAAAGAGATGGCCTATCTTACCATGACTTGTTGGTTAATTTGAGCTGGCCTCCATCTGAACATGGAGAACCTGCCTGTCCAAGTCTCATACTAAGCCAACGTCTGATTGATTTGTCTTTAATACAGAAATCTCGAACCTTTGATCACTGGCCTTTCCCTGAGCAGTGCTATATTTGAGACAGTCTCAGGCCTGTGTTAGAGATGCAACTGTAGGGCATTAGACAAGGATTCAGTTGCCAGGGTATGATGCACAACAATGCTTTGAAGACACAGTAAATCAAGAGTAGGAGCTCACAATTTGACTATATTTTCCTCTGAGTGCGTGTGTTAGGGTTTCCATTGCTACTGTCCTTGCCAAAACAAAACACACACCACCAAATTATTGCCCGTAGCCAATTATTGTTATTGGATATGACATGCACAGTGGCCGTACTAGTTTATGAAATCCTCCATGAGTTGTTTTCGTTTGCCTTTGTCAGGATTGAGAAGCGGGCCAAATACAGTCGGCGCAGGGCCTATAATGACGACGCAGACATCGACTACATTAACGAGAGGAATGCCAAGTTCAACAAGAAGGCGGAGCGTTTCTACGGGAAATACACAGCAGAGATCAAACAGAATCTGGAGAGGGGCACAGCAGTCTAGTGGGCCCAGTCACCTCAATGGTTCGCTGCTTCTTGGATGCACATTTTGTTGTTGCGTGTATTTACGAGTTAACACGTAGTGTGCTTTGTAGGACAGCTTTTATATCATGCTGTGGCTATTTTGAGCAAATTTCTCTTCATATAAGTTGTGTTTAATGTCCTTTAGTACAGTGTTTAAAGTTAAAACTGTTACTTTTATCCTCATTTCTAAATAAATCCCTTCTACTTATCCAGATATCCTTAACATTTCTTGTTTTTTTCTTTTAATTTTCTGTGTGTGGTCTCATGATGAAGACATTTTGAGCCTGAGAATGAACTAACATGAAACCTCTGGGCATGATCAGCAGAGGATGTAAGCCAAAAGAATGTTTTAGTGTAGGTGCACACAGAGATAAGGATCATCACTGGAGTAATTCAATTTATTTATCACCTCCATCTCAGTACTAACTTGCTTGGGGCTGTGACATTAGCAGGAAAGCCTTGTGACTGCAGCAGAGACGAGCAAACAGGTTCCCATGCAAGTCTTTCCTGTTTAGGCCCAGAAAGCAGTGGTACTGCACCCTCTGCAGGACAGAAGCTTCTGGTTTTTGTGACCAACATGGTTTAAAACTACTAATTAATATGGATTGTTTGATCTCTGTGGTGTAAATTTATGAGATATTTGCAAAGATATCATGATGCATGTTTATGGTTTTCAGAAGCCTTTGATGTCTGACAGATCTAAAGGAGTGGATCGAGTACTCAGGTAATTTTAAAGTTTGTTTAACCCGAGGGTATGAGCTGGATGAGTAGCAACACTATAGATTTAACATGGCGTGTTGCAATCTGGCGTGTCTGACTCGCAAACAACCAACTGCTTAAATGAGCATTCCCAGTTTAAAACCGCTTCGATACAAAGCTTGTAAACACGTCAAGTGCTTACAAATAAGTTACTAAGTCTGTTTAAGACAGACTAAGGTATCAAAACCCAGAGTTAAGTCTTCAATGTACATTAAATAACAAAGCCAAGGTTCTTTTGTTTGCATATTTTTATATTTCCATCAAGTAAACGCCTTCAGCCTAGTGTAACTTGAGCACAAGTGATAGTAATAAATATTTGCGTCACAATCTCCCATCTAAGTAATTACACAATCTCAGGTCAGGTTACAGCAGGAGACTAACAGTCTGGCAGTAAGTCTTTCCAACTGTGATTTTACCTTTTATTACAGATTGTGACAGAGTCTGATTTATACTTATTTTCACTTAATTGGTTACTTTCCAGCAATAATTCAATTGTAATTTTAAGATGTGTCAAGATACTGTCAAAATTATGACATAAGCTTCGGGGTTAGTTGCAAAGCAGCCAGAACAGTAAGAAATTAATAAGGTCCTTAAGGAGGACATGTTTGTGTTTGACAGCTGATAGTATTGGATGAGAACTGGTAACTTGAATTCACATCTGCAAAAACAAGTGTAGTATGGTTTATTTAAATTGGAGACATCTCAAGCTTGACAGCTTAGCTGAAAAACCTGAGCTCTCAAATCATGATAAAACAATAAGGTCTAAAGCCAGACTAACACTGGAAAGCTAATTAAAGAAAAAAAAAAAAACTAGTGATGGGCCCGGTCTAAGTCAGCAAAGGAAATGCTGACACCATGTGGTGACTGTAGAAATTGCACCTTCTCAATTACTGATTGATGTTCGAGCATTTTCCATTTTGGAAGTTTTTTTGTTCAGATTAGGTAACTTTAATATTTGGCATATTTGGACACCACATTTTGGCTAAATTGTGATATTTGTGTAGTTGTACTCCAGTATTGCCGACTGTGCATCATTGCCTAAAACCTTAATGTGACTTTAACTACCTATTATTATTATTAGGCCCTATCTTCTACTAATTGTTTGTTTAATCATTATTATTTAAAAAAAAAACAAAAAAAACCTCTGCTACAACAATAATTTCCCTCAAAGGGATAAATAAAGTATTTTTCATTTCATTATGCTTTTATGTACATTTTTAAGCCTAACTTCTGAGCGGTTTTGATCAAAGCTATTTGGACTTTACTAGTTGACAGGTCTCCAATGACTAAATTTTGAAGTCCATGGGGGGGAATAATTAAAATAAAACAATCCATTTGTTCAGAAATCACTTTATTAACTACAGACAAACACGATACACAAAAGGGAAAGAAATAACCCCACCTGAAAGAATTCTTCACTCCTTCCCACTTAAATCTTAACATCTGAAAGAAAACGACCACGAAATGATACATCATGATATGTACACAATATTTACAATATTTATACGGTCCATTTACCCAGTCACACTAATGTGACATGGTTCACGTGTGTTTGCGTGCACTGGAGGTTCGGCGCGAACCAATAGGAATCCAGTGGCCATAGGGCTTCCTGCTTTCATAGCTGTCCACTCTGGGAGTTACCTTAGCAGAGGGTGGAGCTGCCACTGTTGGTTTTGCAACAGAATTCTGTGTAGAGAATAAAAATGTACATTACTTCAAGTTTCACTCAAATTGAAAGTTAATTATATGCTAATCTGTCATTTACTTACATTAATGCTGAAAGCTATTTTTCCTCTTGGAGACCCCTTTGGACTGGACACGCCAGCGTCCTCAGTGTCCTAATTCAAAAAAAGAAGACAAAAGAAGAAGTTAATTATGAGTGAAAAACTTGTGGCAGATTTCTTCAACAGTCTGAAGTTCATATGGATTTCAAGTTCTATTGCTGATACTAAACATTTTTAATGCATAAAACAAAGGTAAGTTCACACTGCAGCCTTCATGCAGCCCCTCCATAACAGTTAATGAAACTTCATTAGGACTGACCTAGAAACTGAATAAAAAATAAAAATAAATAAAAATATATCACTAGTAAAAAGGATGTCTTCTGTCTACAGTGGTAGAATGATGACGACGCAGGTTCCCCAGCCCCTTAGCACACATCTTCTGTACCAACTTATCTTTGGCATATGGAGTGGAGTTCTTCAGTTTTTAGTTCTCTTGACAGGAATAGTCACTATAATGCAGTCCACACGCCTGCGCTCCATCAGCAAGTGGAGAACTCTGCTAAATAACAATAACCCATTTCATCTGCAAGCATACATACATTTGTAATGTCAAAATTCTGCTTTTCTATATCAAAGTTACTAATAATCTGAAGTTTATGCATCAATGTATCTATGTGTACATTTAGCAGACGTATGGGATGTGTACATCATGGTTATATATATGAGAATCTGTATTTGCTTAATCCCTAACTCATAACATATGAAGACATTACAAGAGTCATCAGATAACCTTTCACGCAAACAAATTTTTGTTGTCACCCAAGTCACATGACAGCCCTTTAATCCCAGGTGCCGATGAGTGAAGGAGACCACTGTCATGTTATCTATGAAGACAGGAATAAATACAGAGAGCATGTGTATTCCCTCAAGGGTCCAAGGGTTAACACAAGACAGGAAATTCAACACAACAGGGACCAAACTAAAAACAGACAACTGAAGAGTTGTTTTCTACTTTGATAAAATGGTTTGACAAAGGATTTCAGGAACTTTGTATTTAAAAGAACTTGTTCAGGGGGAAAAATGTTTTCACTGTGTCGGGAAATATTAATGGTGTGTACATGGATGCCATTTACTTTTCAGATGTGACTTGGAAATCATTGGTCCTCATCTTTGTATGCGTGCTGTGTTCCTCTGACAGGTAACACTGTCACTCACCTGTGATGTAGTCTTTTCAGAGCCATGTCTCACCCTAATCCTTGGCTCTGGTGACAACCGCCTGGACTCCGACTGCTCCGATAGGATTGGTTTCACACTTTCAGGAAGTTCCAACTTCTCCACTCCCAGAATCTTCATAGCGTTGGCCTTGGCGGATTCAAGGAGTTTCCTTTTGTCTGAACATAAATATTGAGAACATTTTATGGATTGCCTTACTCTGGAATGCAAAGACTACAAGTCTAATTTAACAACATTGACTTACCATGCACACTCAAACTAACAGACCGTCCAGGAGATCTGGATCTTGACCGGCCCCTGTAGGATCTGGAAGGGGATCGGGAGAATCTGCATCTGGACTGACTGGGTCTCCTGTACCTGCTCCAGCGGCCAGAAGACCTAGAACGGGACCTGGAGCGAGACCTATAATATCTGCCATGACGGGTGTACCTGTCCCGCGAGACTGAACGGCTGTAAGAGCGAGAATGAGCCCTGAAGCGGCGTGGTGGAGAACGGCGATGATGGCCACGGTCATATCTGCGATGGTCCACACAGCCACAGCGGGAGGAGCGTCTGTAGCAGCGAGGGTGAGAGCGGGATCTGGAGCGAGAAGAAGAGGTGCTACTCGATGATGAGTAGGAAGATGAAGATGATGAAGACCTGTGACGTCCCCTGCGGCCAGCGCGACTCCTGTAGTGCCCAGGGCCAGAGGAGCGACTGCTGCTGGCACTACTGCTAGTACTACTGCTAGTCGATCGTGAGCGGGAGCGGGCTGAGCTGGGACTTTTCTGGTCAAAGATCACGTTGAGGCCGTCGCTCTGACGAGCCAGCGCCATTTCGTGGGAGTGGGAGTCTGGTCGTTCGGCCATTATTTAACAGCTTGTCAAAGTCTGAAAATGAGAAAGAAAATTGTAACCTGATTACCATCAATTAAAGTAAATAAGCAAAAAAGGGGAAATGTTACATAACTATTTTCCCCTCGGTGCTAAATACGGTCAATGGTGCTAACTCTAGCGAGCGAAGCATCGTTGCGTAACCACTAGCTGAACGGTTGGTTCTGGAAGTTTCCAGGGTTACGCAAGCTAAAAGAAAAACAGCTCGGCTAATCGAGGCTCTAACACTTCGACATCCTCTTCAAAAAATAATAATAAAATCTCACCATGTAAATTAAAAGAAATTAGTAAGATACCATAAATGCTAAATCTCAAACTTTTTTTTTTAATTAACCTTTTCTGTAGAATTCTACATTGGCAAAACCGTGTAATGCTAGTTAGCGGTGCTTACCAGATCAACTGTAGCGTCAAGCTCCTGAAAACGTCGATAAATACGACTATTTTAAAATATCGTCTCTACAGATGTATAATAAGACGGTAAATTGCTAATACAATTAAACAATAATCCAAATAGTTGTGTTTTAAAGGAATTATTTCGAGAATAAGGACGTCGTCTCTTCCTAGTTGATGATCTCTCGGTCGTCGTCACTCGAATAACTGTTGGATTGCGTCAGCGACGGATTTTAAGAAAGCCTCTGGAAATTTCCATTCATGGGCTGTCTCAGACGATTCTGCTCTTTTGACCACCAGGTTTGAGTTGGTAGAACGGAAACAGTTCAACTCACTTTTGGTCAAATTAAATATGTTTATATTTCCCCATAATGTATTGTATAAATAATATGGACACGTTTCTTTATATTTCAGTAATAAGTTAACTTTAGATAAAGACTTACGATGATTAAAGAAACTCATTCAGTCTTGGACTTTGCTCATAAGAATACAGTCGGCCAATACGACCCTTAAAGGCGCAGAGTAGCGGTCGTGGAATTTTCTAGAGTTCTTTTTTTCAAAATGAATGCATTTTGTGCATTTTTACATTTAATCATAGTTTTTCATCATTTACAGTTTATACGTACTAAATTATTATCCATAATTAAAGGATTCTTTACATTATTAATATTTAACCCATGTTTTTTTCATACATGTTTTCCCCCATTTAATTCTTGTTTCCTTTTT
>JBBBVU010000021.1:6671183-6689811 GCA_037177055.1 Atherinosoma microstoma | reverse complement strand
ACAACTGTAAATTGCTGCTGCTTTGGGATTCCTTTTGAAGTTTAGTGGAGAGTAAGTAGAAAGTAGCGTATTGAAATACATATGTCAAGTACAGTAGCGTAGAGCTGCACTTCAATTTTTTCTTAAAATCATTGTTCGATGCACTTCTTTGCGGTTGCTTTCATTGTTAGCACAAAATTCCCACACTGTCTGTAGCACGTGAAGGCAACAATATAAACACCGTCTCAGAGGTTCTCCCATCAAACGGGTGTGGGTGTACTGCGCATGAGCATGAGTGAGTTCTGTCGGAAGCCAGGTCGGGTTTAACCAAAAGATCCAGATCAAAAACCGAAAATAAAAAGGTAACAGCCTCTTAGAAAATGACTTTATACACAATTGTTGCAGTTCGATTGTTTGTTTTTATTCTTTATCATAGTTGCTTTTTTGAGTTACCATATTTTTGACGACTTCGTAACAAGAAACCTTCAAGGAAATGTTTGCTAGTTCCAAAGCCCTGAACAATAGAGTCCGACGATACAGCCGTGTTATCCTTGGACTACACTGTCAGTTTGTTTTACTTTAAACAAAATACATCGACTGTCTTGCTTTCGCTTATATGTAAAAGATCTGCTGGTTTCCGGTATAAATCTTGAGTTACAGTATTTTTGCTTGCGAGTCGAGTCGAGAGGGTTTAGCATCATCCTTACTGTACGGCGACTGCGCACAAAACATTCACTGCTTTTCAGATTTTATATCACTTTCAGGGACAATCTACGTCTCCTGTTCTGTAGTGGTAGTCATAGATATTTTGACCACTTATTTTATCGAGATGATCGTGTATTTTTATGTAGTGTCTGATGTTATGTTCTCGTGTTGTTGGACTTGACGCCCTTTCCCAGAGTCATGTCAGGATTTCTGGACGGAATCCGCTGCGGAGACTGCGAGTGCAATGTGGACTGGGGAGAGAGGAGAAACACCATCGCATCTATAGCTGCAGGAGTTCTGGTATTTACACGGATTTACTCATTTAGATCATCCAATCTGAGCTATGTGAGCTACTTAGACCAGTATCCCAGGTATTTCCGACAACTGTTGATGTGTACACAGGCTAACTAAAGCTCCATAAGTTAATAAGTAATAATCAAACTCCATTGACAGTTGTAAATCTTTTTTGCAGTTCTTCACAGGTTGGTGGATCATCATTGACGCAGCAGTGAAATATCCTGATGAGGGGCAATTTCATCACGCCTATCACACATGTGGAGTCATAGCAACAGTGGCCTTTCTCATGTAAGGTTTTTCATGCTTGTTGCACAAATTCTTTCCCCTTGTATTGCAGTTGTTATACAATTGTTTGACTTTATGAAGCATAGAGCCTCAATAACGGGTATTCTTTGCCATGTGGCTTAGCTTGGGGTCATGGATAAGGTGTATTTGCACATGACCCCAGTATAGAGTTTCAGTCATGTGATAAATGTGTGAGGAGCAGGAGGAGAAGGGGGGGGGGGGTGTTACACCCTGGTCTCTGTTCTTTAAGAGCTTTGTTCTGTTATAGATGACTTCAGCCATTATTGATGTTGACTAACACAATTGTGTGTGGTCCTTTGACCAGTTTTGGTTTTGATGTGTCTGCATGCCATGTGATGACAACTAATCCATCTCTTGGATCACTGGACAAAGTCTTGTCATGTGATTGGAAGCCTCAACAAAACAGATTTTCTTCTCATTAGATCCTTCACTATGTGGGTTCAGACCTTCCTCTTGTTAGACTTTTAATTAAAGGACAAGTTATCAGATTGGTAAAGCTTTAAAAAGTTAAAGGGCTCATAATTACTAAGCTTTCTACTTCACTATGTGAAAATATATCCACTGTTAACATTGAATTGACATTTTATGACTATGAATTAATTTGAAAATTTATATTGAACTTTAAGCTTAATATAAAATTGTATACTTCCTTTTGAAAAGTGTGTTAGAGATAGTCACCACAAGTGTAGCGGAGTCAGAAATGATTTAGACATTTATGTCCAGTTGTTTTTAGGTTATTTTGCAAGAAAAGTCAACACGGTGAGCAAAGGATGCCTCTGCCTCCACCTTCTGTACCTTTGCACAGCTGAAGTATAGCTTCCTCTCTGTAAATACAAACCGTGTAATGAAGTCTGTATGATTGTCCTCAGCGTGACTGGCTGTATTTAATGTTGAATTTCTCACTGCTACCAACTCTTAAAGTAAAAATTAACTTCAGCAGGAAGTAACTCGCATCCCTGTTTTTCCTCAACAGTGTTAATCTGTAATCAGTACAGAATCCCAGGTACCTCATAGTCTTTTTGTAACGGGTGCCTGTTAAAGAATCTCTGGAAAAAAACCCAACTGCTACAAAATTGGGTTTACTAACCTGTGAATTGATGGAGTTGTCTGCAATATTATTATATCTTCGTCTCTGCCCATCCAGGATAAATGCTGTGTCAAATGGCCAGGTGAGAGGCGACAGCTACAGCGAAGGATGCATGGGACAAACAGGTGCGTATGATGGGATGTGATGAATTCTCTTTCTACGAGCATTTCATTTGCTCACCTCCGTTATCTGAAGTCGCATTTATTTTCTGACATTTTAACGCCACATTTTCCGACTGATCTCTGATCCCCAGACAAGTAAAGAAGCCTTATTTCATGTCACCCAGCAACCCACCCTTGCTTATCTCTTCTTGCAGGCGCTCGGGTATGGCTCTTCATTGGTTTCATGCTGGCTTTTGGCTCCCTCATTGCCTCCATGTGGATTCTCTTCGGGGGATTCGTAGTGCCTAGTAAGTTTTGAATTATCTGCTCGGCGCGTCGCAGCTTGCAGGGGTGGGACATGTGGAGGCATTTTGCTGCACCAAGCAGCACAGAAGCATGTTTTAGGAAATGAACAGAATGAAAGTTTGTTGTTCGGTAACCACGGTAACCACAAAATAATGATCTTTTGCAGAAAAGGATGCTGTGTACCCTGGTATTGCCGTTTTCTTCCAAAATGCATTCATTTTCTTCGGGTAAGTTCATCTTCTGTGGCAACTTTTTCTTTCTTTTTATGTTAATCATTCAACAAACGGAGACTTCATGTTTATAGTGTCCTTTTTCTTTTTCTTTCTTTTTTTTTTTATTTAGCGGTTTGGTCTTCAAGTTTGGACGCACAGAAGATCTCTGGCAGTGATGGACAGTACGTCTTTATGTCCACACTGCTTTCTATACTGTATGAGACAACATGCTTGAGCAGTTATTCACTTTATATATAAACTATTTTTTAGCTTAAAATCTTTAATTTATGTTGTTTTCTATATACTAGCTAAATCATAACTAAGCACAATTTTTCATAGGTTTGTTAAAAGTATGAATATTTTCCAAAGTGGCACATCTTTAATGGTGTCTGTTTGCACTCACTGTGTAACCATGATGTTGTAATAGTTTACAACGTGTGTATATTGGGAGCTTTGCTACTATTTTCCCATGGATAGACTTATTTCTATGACATCTTTAAGTTTGAACAGTTAGCTTAAATGGTACAAGATATCATTGAGGGAAATGTTTTATAGCAACGTTCACATTTACTGAATGTAACTATGCGGGGCTGTTGGCTTTTATTCTCGTAGCGATGCTTTATCAGCTCTGAAACTTTGCAGTAATTCAGATTTATTGTTGAGTTTATTTAGCCCACACTGCAGACCTGAAGTCAGCAAAAGTTTCACTACAGCGGGGTGTTCATGTAACAGAAATTTGTATTTATGTGCAACACCAGTCCATTTTTTCCCCCTTGTGTGTAACGCCCCAAACATCAGATCAGTTCTGACAACAATGACAGCATTAAACATTCTGAGCAGGAAATGTGCGTCTGGGTTTTTTTTCCTCCCACGCTTCAGCTTTAATTAAAACATTTTTTTTTATATCATTTCTTCCACACAAAAACATCCAATAATTACTTTACATAATAGCAAAAACAATTCCATGAATTTATTTACAGTGGGGAGAATTAATGGCACAATGCCTTGTACTTCTTCTTACTTGCGGACTGCATTATGGGGAAACTGCAAAAGACAAAAATATGTTCATGGTTTACCCGGTCAGCTACTTTAGAGTACAACACAAACAGAACAGTGAAGTACCTCTGTGATCTTTTTTTTTTTTTCTTTTAAAGGAAATATGTAATATTTTTTTTTGCTTAAAATAAAGGAGAGCTCTGTTTGCATACCTCCCAGAAAGCTTGATCATCAAAGCATTTCTTGTTTTGGGGCGGTCTCCAGAAGTTCCACTTCAGTAGATACCCTTTAAAGAATGTCAGAATCTCCATGAAGCATCTTAACATATCATTTCTTACCTGCAGCATGTATGTTGCCTTGGTTTCTGCTACAAGATGATGTAAAACGGGCTTTAACCCTCTACCAATAACGGCTTACAAAAGGCAAAACGTACCTGTGAGAATTCCCATTGACATACTCGTAGCGATGGTGATGAGGAGAGTACAAATGTGAAACACGGCGAAACGGATAGCCCTGCAAAATAAAGACTAGTTACACGCGGGGCCACGTTTAACAGTGACCGTCATGTTGGCTGCGTTCTTACATTGTGTAATCATCAAAGTCTTTAATCTGCAGGAGGAGGTGTACTAGCCATCCCAGCAGGCCAGGGAGTCCATGTGTGCTCAAAGTAGAACAGGTGTCATGGCTCTCAAATGCAAGAAGCATGTGAGTCTGGTCAACAAGACGTTAGCATTAGCTGTGATGTTGTAGATTATTGGAAGAGGAGGTAAATGTGATGATTAAAACCTTGAGATATTTGAATCCAATAGTTGATATAATGGCAGCAGTGAATCCAATTGTCATGGCTTCCCAAGGGAGTTCAATTACTGGCATGGAAACCCCAACAGCAACGCCACCAGCTAAGATGCTCGACTGCATTTGGATCTGGTCAACGATAGAAGCACAAGTAGTTTTAGGCCAGCTTACTATGAGTAATAATTAACACAACAAAGTGTCCGATCGTACCAGGTTGAGTTTTCCCCGGGGACTGGAGAGCACAGACACTGCAGCTGCTGTCACAGCACTAACAGCCAGGGCCAGGTAGGTGCCACATACAGCCCAATCCTTCCTCAGAGTACGGCTGTCCACAAGAACAGAGTTAAAACTGGGCCAAAACATCCATAAAAACAGAGTCCCTGGAAAACAAAGACAATACTTAACGTTCATATGTGTGGAAATTCAAATTTCCTGAAGTTATCTAAAATGCTAAACCTCTCTAACCAGAGGTACCACCAGAAAACAGCCCCATGATTTACCCAACATGGAGAACAATCCAGATTTTCGGTCAAATTTCTCTTTTTCAAATCCTTGCTCCGAGCCTTTACGGTATAGGATCCACGTCAGCATGAATCCAAAGAAGGCTCCAAAGATGTGAAGCAACATGATGCCGTTAAAAGGCCGGACCTGCAGACGGGAGACATTGTCACCAACATGCTGGGAAAAAAAAAAGAAGCAGTAAAACCAAGAGACAGTTACTAACTCGCAGGAGAGTCCGGAGAAGCCATTCATTCAAGACAAATCCTGACACCTCCAGCAGAGCAATCAGGACGAGGTGGACTGGGTTTGTCTTCCCCAGTACGGTTCCGATGGAAATGAGCGCAGAGGCTGTGCACATCTCAGCCACTACGATGCTAAATGATGTAAAAACGTATATAATGTATTCAGTTTTCTACATAAGTAACATTCAATGAATTTTAATTAATCTGATTAACAGATTTAGTTTGAGTTGTGTCATTGTAATTAAATGTGATGTCCTACCTTTTCAGGTCAATTCTAATCTTTCCTCTATCATACCAGGACTCAATGCCATTCAGTATGATTGCCCATTGGATGGCTACGACGGCCACAAGGAGGTTGAACCCAGAGCCACTGAACCCATAACGCAGCAGAAAGGTGGATAAGAAACCAAAACCTAGAATCACCATCACGTTCACATCCTGGAACTCTGCAGGAAAGAAAAAGCTCTTAGTAAAATAAAATAAAAAAAACCTCTTAGATACATTTTAATAAAATAACTGCTCAACTCTATTTCAGCCTATTTCAGTTTCTCAACAATCTCATTCCGATATGTCTGCCTATCAATTCAGTGCCAATCAGGTGCTGGTCACACATCTGGGACTGACACACACCTGGCAACACTTGAATCTCAAAATAAAATTGAATACAAACTGGAGAATATTCCAGGGGATTTGGGCACATTTTTGGGGGGCATTACCCACATGTTTAGATGTGATGCTCATTCCACAGATGCACTATCCTTAAAAGTTACACCTTGTTTTAAAGGTGACTTATCAGGCTTTCTAATGATGTATAACACAGCACCAATTTTTATTTCTAAAGGGAAGAAATAATCAAACACAAATGTCCTTACTTTTTGTGATAAGTTTATAAATGAGCTTACCAATGCCCCATAACCTCTCCCCACACATTTGGCCTCTATTGGATATATTTAGCTTTTTGTGACATTAAGTTAATTCAAAACATGTTTTCATCTCATATAATTTACTCAAATAAAAGACGAAGTGCCCCATTTTATATGGCAACAGTTTCAGCCTCCTTCCCCACCCAAACAAATAAGAACTCACCTGCGTAAAAGTTGCTGAAGGGTTTCTCATCTTTTGTTCCATAGCTGTCAAGTTCGCAGTAAAAGGCAAATATGATGATAAACCCTGTCTGTAGAAAAATCAATAAAGGTGCCAAACGGGAGCGCAGACTTGGAGCGTACTGAGGAGCCATTAGAGATGTCTTTCTGCGCAATTTTGTTACAAATGACGCATAATTTCAGTTGCCACGACCGTTTAAAAAGTGGGTGCAACCAGAGCGGGTTTTTATCAGCTGCTGGACATGAGGACATGTCTGTGTGGGGAGGGTGAAGGAATAGTTTGGAGACCTATCTTTGGAAAACTGCAACAATTTTATAACACATTTTACAATTTTATTAAAAGAAAATATAGTAAAAAAAAAAATAAAAAAATTACACATGCTTTTTTAGAAAAAAATAAAATATTCAAAATAATTGGAGTATTTTATGCCCTACAGACTTTGGCATCCAAAAGATCAACTTCATTATATCACAGGCAATGATAACTACAACCCCCACTTTTCAGTAAAACGCGCACACGTCTGCTTTCACCGTGCACACATTTTAACCTAGTAACAAAGAATTGATGGCATTCAGCGCCTTGGGGCAAGTCTGTCAATGAGCCTCTCACAAAGGCCCTAATATAAATAGCCTCGTATGCTGGAATGGATGTTTTTGTATCAGACACAAAGGGAATTTTGAACCAAAGACAGCATATTTTCTGCTCATAATAAAACCAAAGGCAAAAACCTCGGCGACAGAGCCCGCCTCGACAATCGTCTCATTGGTTAATCAGCTGTGCCCGATTTGTGCACAAACATCTGATTGGCTGAACGGCGACACGTTCCACACAGAAGCCTCTAACGCTTTCCTCTGTTGTCTTTGGCGGAGGAGAGAAGAGCGAGCGGCATTTCTGCAAGATGATTGGCTTGCTTGCTTTTCAGTCAACGAAAGAAGCAATCGTTGACAGGTTGATTGGATATTCTTGCCGTCTGACAACTGGACGTATGTAAAGTACAGCGCGGATTGGGCTTATTGAGCCTGCGCTAACAGAAAAAGAGGAGGTTCCAGAATAGAGTCCTTTATTTATTTCTTTGTGTTCAGTGGGGGAAAATAATAACAGCGACATATACATCAGACACTTTATTTATTATCTTTGTCTGTAAACACAAGAAAACTGGATAAGATTACAGTTGCTACTCGAAGGCCAAAGCCAAGGGGAGGAGGATGAAGCGGCGCAATGCGGACTGCAGCAAACGACGGCCGTTAAAACGGAACCGAATCACCGAGGGTATATACGGCAGGTAAGTTATACAGAGCCTGACAAAGGGGTCTACCTAACAGCAGCATATATGGGCACTGGCTATGGACAACTGGCTTCCTTACTTGATGACATAGTCCAATGAACTGCCACCGTTAGATAGTCTGTTAACTTAGCTGGATGCTAGCTAAGCTAACTGTAGCTGTTTTCCTTGTACATTAGCAGGCAACGTTAGCTATTAAGCTAACTGTACCACTAGGCCCCAAAACAGCCCTTTTTGAAGTATGTCACAAGATCTCTTACAGCAACATTACTCTAAGATGTAGGTTTTAGCGTATTTTTGGAAATTTACTGGACAGCCCAGGCCACTGTTTGTTCGTGTCAGTTGTCATCTGCTAGTCCTGTCAGAACTAGCAACTCCCTTTTAGCAAATCTAACTTTTGACAGCTGTACTGCAGCTTTGCCTGCTTACTGCCAACATCACCACAGGAGCCATACGAATACAAAAGCGGTGCAAGCTTTGTTGACACCAAACAACAGCTAATAAGATTGCAATCCGTCTGACTTAAGACGAGCTTATGTTGCTGTTATGGGTTGTCTAAATTGGATAGTTGCTTGGTTGTACTTCCTGACAGATTCCCCCTCTGTGTGACTTCCCTATTTATGTGATCAGCCTAACGTTAACAGTTAAACACGTGGCATTAGGGTTTGAAGATATGGTCCAGTTTCTGAATTATTGAGCAGGTGCACCACATCATAAAAGAGTTAGATCAAAGAACAACCCTGCTGAGACCCATGCTGGGTTCTCACCAAGTATAAGCTAACTATGATCAGTTATGGGCTATTTATCTTTTAAAATCATTTAACTTTGAATAAGAAACGGAAGCAAACTAACAAAAAACAACCAAAATCATACTTGTGTTCTGCGTGTGAGTCTAAACCCCAGAAAAATTTGCATAATGTAGTTTGGCATTCATTTCATACCCAAATCCTCACAGAAAGATCATATGATAACATATCCAAGCCTGTATATCTACTTTAGACGTTTTTTCTTTTTTTACATGCCTTCATGAGTATGTCTGCATTTTGTAGCCTAAGCTGTTTGGAATAAGTAAATCACACACATGAATCTTATCTGCCAATCACCAGTAGACTCAAAACGCTCATCTTATGCTTAATTCATCCCACACATGAACTCGCATTCAGTGAGAATCTGCCAGATAGGCAGTGCAGAGGTTGAAGATGAGAATCATTTTTGCCAGTCTAAAATTGGCTGTTAATTTTTTTGTGTATTGTAAGATATATTTTTCATGTTCAATTTTCTTCATTTGTAGTACCTTCCTGTACCTGAAGTTCCTGGTCGTTTGGGCACTGGTGCTACTGGCAGACTTTGTACTTGAGTTCAGGTTCGAGTACCTCTGGCCTTTCTGGCTCTTCATCCGGAGTGTGTACGACTCCTTTAGGTACCAGGGGCTGGTGAGTATGAATGAACTAATATTTAATGCTCTAACATACCATGTTACAGGGCAAAAGTAACGATACAGGATCTTTTTTATTTAGTTATTGTAGCCAAGCAAGACATGAAAACTAAGCAAACAAATATTAATGCAAAATACTGCATGACAAAACAAAGTTTCCTGAACCAAACTGTTAGAGGTTATTTATAAAATGCAGATGCGTGTTCAGATTAAAGCTGAAGTGTCTCTTTCACTGCAGAACCAGCATTTTCAATCTGCCAAATAGCTTAATGACCACATAATGAACAGCTCATTGTTGTAAGCTGTTTGCCAGCAATAAACATTATATCAGTCAGACCTGTTATGTTTCACCTGCTTTATCACAGTAATCTGCTATTTTGAGTACACATGAATTAATAATGATAGGAAATTGAATTAAAAAGGACTAGTTTTTCAGGGCAAGGACTAGTTTTTCAGAAATTGCGCATATTAAACCACAAGTTGGAAACATTGTTTCTGAGACGGACAAATCCAAACAAGAAGAGTAGAAACTTAAAGGTAAATTTGGGCTGTTAAATCGAGAAAACCCACCAGGCAGTGATATGTAGTATAATACATGTACAGGGAATTTGATATTTCTGGTTATAAATGGTGGCAGTTATTAAGCATATTGCGGTCATAACATAATGGCCTATTTGCTGTTATTAGAGCTAATAATTTTAATCGTTTATGATATTTTCATGCATTTGTTTTCTTGGACTGGATGAAACGGTGTTAAATGCCTTATTTCCCGCAGTATTTTTACTTTTTTCTACCATTTTAGCTGGCATTTAGGGCGAGAAATTGTTCAATCAACTGTTTATTTTGAGGAGCTTAATTTCTAGCAGAAAAGCAACCACATGTTGATGGCTTTGTGTTGATGTTAACATAGAAGAATTTCCATAAACTGCATTGGGCACATTTTGGTTTTTAGCTAAGGGAAAATAGATAACTGTAAGGAAGCAGTTAGTCAAATGTATTAAAACACAAGAGCATTAATAGCAATTATTTCTGTGACAGTCATAACTTTTCATGATTGCGACACAATCTCATCAGTTTGGTTGATTCTCACCACAATATCGAAAATTGTGCTCATCTTCTTCATCTTGTTTTCAACCTCTTTTTGAGCTCTCATCAAGCATTCAAAGTTCAGCTCTAATCAGACTCACAGGTCATCAATCAGCCTGATAGCTACATATTGTATGCTAATATTTGTTAATCTGTCTTTGATCCATTATTTAGCTGGACAGCTTGCTTTTGTTAACATGCACTGGGTAGGTGTGGGTTTACTGCTGTCGGTCTGTCTCACTGAGACATGAGAAATAGAAATAAAGATTAATCACATATCAGACTTAAGGTAAAGTCTGATTTATGTCTGTCAACTAGCTAGTTGCTAACCAGTAATTCACTTTCCTCCTTTTGAAAAGAAACATGTTTAAAACTTTTGTGCTGATCTCTGCAGAGTTTATAATAAACTCCTCTTTTCTCTTCATCAGGCCTTCTCAGTATTCTTTGTATGTGTGGCGTTTACCTCGGACATCATTTGCCTCCTCTTCATCCCAGTGCAATGGCTATTCTTTGCTGCCAGTACTTATGTGTGGGTGCAGTATGTTTGGCATACAGGTAAGGTCATCATGTCTTTTGGTCTCTAGACAATTATTACTTTTGATGCTGCATAAGGCCAGATACTTGCACCCGAAATCAGCTATCAAACATACCTTATGGCAGTGAACTTAATTTCTAAATAAACCATTTTCAATCATGAAGAAGAAGGATGACATTTACAGTTTTATGATGGACTACTAAGATAAGACATCCTTTTAAGTTTTGTATGAATCTCTTTGAACAAGTTTCACATATTCCTTAACAGAAAATCAGGTGTGAAAAGTGTTGCAAGACGCAAGAACATTTTATTGTCTTGTTTACAAACAGCTGGCTTGTTTCTCAGCATTTTGCATGGTGTAAGTGAGCAGTGCTCCTCCGCAGATTAGTTGTCAGACTGATTTAGTGGCATCTGCCTGTGTTGACCAAAGGCCAGGTGTCAGATTGAAATCCTAGTGCCTGTTGGGGGAGGGAGACACGGAGAGGTTCCCTCTAGTTTTCTGAGCTCTTTAACTTTACCCACCAGTGACATTCAGAACCATAGGATGTCACCGGAGTATTAATATCTTGTCCCACTTCACAGCTTGGTGGTGGAAGTAATTATGCATCCAGTAATAATGGTGTGATATTAGAAAGCTGTACAGAGTGTTGAGAAGTTAAAGGTTTATCTAACAGGTTACTTGCTAATACAGTTTTTCTAACTGCCATCAATTTTATGTAGTTAATTGGCCACATTTTTCCTTTTTTTTAAAAAGAAAAAGAATGTCTGACAGAAAAGATATGCTCCTGTTCACATTCATGATGTTCTGTTCATGTTTTGGCAATTTTGTGTTGCTCCATTTTCAGGTTTGAAACACAGGTCTTAAATTTTTGCTTTCTTTGCTTTGTTTTACAGAGAGAGGCGTCTGTCTCCCCACCGTGTCTCTATGGATACTCTTTGTGTACATAGAGGCAGCCATCAGATTCAAAGACCTGAAGAACTTCCATGTGGACTTATGTCGTCCTTTTGCTGCACACTGGTAAGCTTCTGTTCTGTTTTAGCCAGGGGCAGTGTAACAAAGCAGCGTGGTTATGTAAAGAAAGAGCAGTCACATAGGACCCGATCTTAAAGATTACAAAGCTTGATTTATTGATCAATTTCATTACTTTATCCCTTTGTAACACTGACACTCTAATCAAATCAAACCTGATTTTGTATAACACTTTTCATACAGGTGCATTACAAAGTGCTTTACATCATAAAAACAAAATATTATTTAATCCTTTTTCCCTTAAGGAATAAATGTGTAGAAAAAATATCTATTGTAGAATTAAGAATTACTATTCTACATTTATTTACTTACTTATCCCCAATAAAAGATACATAATGTATGCTGTCGAATTTAGAAAAAGAAAAAACACCTGTTGATTTTGAAAGCTTATAGTAGTTTGAAGAAGCACCTCTACTGGGCATGCTCATTTACCACCTTTTAAACTGAGATTCTGAAGCACATCTTGCTGTTGTGCTTTGAAATGTGATTGTTTACGTTGTGTAAATTGAACATCTTGGTGCATTTTCCCTAAAAGTTACCTCGACTGAATTAGTACATTGTGATTTTGATTAGCAGCCTTTTTCTGAGTGTACATTTTGTGTCTGTGTGTCCTGTCTCCGTAGCATTGGCTACCCCGTGGTGACGCTGGGCTTTGGCTTCAAGAGCTACGTTAGTTATAAAATGCGCCTGCGGAAGCAAAAGGAGGTGCAGAAGGAAAATGAGTTTTACATGCAGCTGCTACAGCAGGCGCTTCCTCCAGAGCAACAGATGCTTCAGAGGCAAGAGCGAGAAGCAGAAGAAGGTTAGATTCAAACACAAACACTCATGAAGCTCCTGGTTCACATGCATACACTTAATCCTCAACAGGTGTGTAGTTGTCAGAGCTCACTCACTTAGTTTTTGTAAAGTTGGTCAAATCCTAGCCTTCTATCAGTCTCTGTAGAGCTTCATAGGTTTTGGACTTCAAGGATAAAGTTAAGATGAGAATTTGCTCCTGTTCTAGTCTTTTCATGGCTGAAAATTGATTTCAAAAGGGAATAATTCATTTGTAATCTCATCCAAACTTCCTCATTGTTCTTGGCTTGTCATGAATCTGATCTATCTCTAAAACAAGCTATCATTATGCTAACATACATCTGCAGTATATTGAGCTTCCATTCAAAGCCTGTGGTTGCAGGTGCACTTGCTTCACGGTTAAAACAAACACACTATACACACAGCGATCACCAGAGGAGTCACTGGGTGTGATTTTAGATGAACACACAAAAGGAATATTAGTTTTCTTTGACAGTGATGTGTTGTTAATCTTCTACAACGTCAAACCAAAACAAGTAGATTCAAATCACTTTAGATGAAACACCGATGTATCTGCGTGCAGTTGCACCTGCAGCCACATTTATACAATTAATACAAAAACTGCATTTGAACCTTTAGAAGTGACTTGTCATGTTTTACTGTAGTTATGTTGCGTGTAAAGTATTATAAGATATTTTATAAACATCTTTCCCTTTTGTGTTTATTCATACAGCAGCAGCAGCTAAAGGAATATCTGAAGTAGACACACCTCCAGTGTCACAGAATGGCGCTCCGGCCAACAAAAAGGCATCGGCGCCATTGCCAGAGCTAGAGTATAGAGAAAAAGGGAAAGAAGGAAGAGGTGGCGGGGAGGCTAAAAAGCAACACAACAGCATTTTGCCGTCGTCAGTGGACTCTAAACTCCAGGAGATGGAGTATATGGAGAACCATATGAACAACAAGAGACTGACCACAGAGCTGGGCAGCACAGAAAACCTGTTGCTTAAAGAGGACAACAATTCTTCCTGTTCTTCCTCATCATCCTCTTCCTCTAAAAATTACAAAAATGCGAGCGGCAATGCCGCTACGCTTAATTCCTCGCCCCGTGGCCACAGCGCCACCAACGGCAGCGTTCCCTCCTCTGCACCGTCATCTTCGTCTTCCACAGGGAAGAATGAGAAGAAGCACAAGGTAGCAGTAGGGAAGGGGACATCAGGGGGTTCCCACAGGGATCCCACTGAAAACTGTATCCCCAACAACCAGCTCAGCAAACCAGAAGCACTTGTTAGGTAAGAATCATGTGATCAGATATCTGCTTGGAAAAAAATATATGTTGCTGTTTGTGAATATATACATGTCCATGTATGTGAGATATTGTAAGAACTTGTGTTCTGAAATTGTGATCTGAACATTCGTACCTAAATTAATTTAAAGCAGACCACTAGCAATGGTTGTCTGCTGTCTCATGGAAATGTTTATCCAGTATTTCTGATGGAAGCAGGAGTGTTGGTGTGGATTTGATTTGGCAGGAAGTTTTGGACAGGATTCAGACTACCTCTCAGCTCTAGCATGCACATGTACTCGAGGTCAAACCTTTTTGGTGGTTAGTGACCAGGCGTAAAAGTAGTTTTTGTCTAAGCTTATGACTTAAAATGTCAGTGAAATTAAGTTGGATTTACAGTACCTATCATACAGTCGTTATGGTATCTTCTTCGGTTTGCTCTCAAGTTCATCAAAGTCAACTGTACACTCTTGGTTTGTTAATGTTGAATGTTTTGGCAGGACTGATGATGATCAGTCTCCATTGAGGACATATCCATGGTTATCTCATTTAAAAGCTGGATGGAGGATGTCCTTGGTTAATATCTGTACATGTTGCTAAACACATGGCTAACATCCAGAATGTGTGTCTTCTGTTTACGCTCCCGCCTGGGCCAGATTGGAGCAGGACATAAAAAAGTTGAAGGCGGACCTGCAAGCCAGCCGGCAGGTTGAGCAGGACCTACGCAGCCAGATCGGCTCGCTGGGCAGCGCTGAGCGCTCCATACGCACTGAGCTGGGCCAGTTGCGCCAGGAAAACGAACTGTTACAAAACAAGTAAGTGGTGGAGCTACCTGTAAAGCCTGCAAGGTTAGGTTGATCGCTTTGGTTTTGGTGAGATGTTATCTACTTGTAAAGAATGTGGGGCTGATGGGTGCAGTTTTAATTTATGCAGGTTTACTTTTTGGTGGTATTGCTCATGCTATTCCTTAGAAACTATTCTGAATAAATATAGTGCAGATGTGAAGTACTGATCCTGCTCTGCTATGTGGTTGTATGTGTTAGGCTCCATAATGCTGTGCAGGCAAAGCAAAAGGACAAACAGGCTGTGGGCCAACTGGAGAAGAGGCTCAAAGCAGAGCAGGAAGCTCGAGCCACTGCAGAGAAGCAGCTCGCAGATGAAAAGAAAAGAAAGAAGTTAGAGGATGCAACAGCAGCCAGAGCAGTAGCACTAGCAGCAGCTTCCAGGTAGGTGCACACCTAACATATGAAATGAACTTCTTAGTGGCCAGTTTGCCAGTGTGGGTTATTTAAAAATATTTACTAATTATTTTTCTTTCTTTCTTCCTTTTTTTTTTTTTCATCTCTCTTCTCAGAGGGGAGTGCACAGATACGCTTCGGCGTCGGATCACTGAATTAGAAACAGAGTGTAAAAAATTAACAATGGACATCAAGCTAAAAGAAGACCAGATACGAGAGCTTGAAATAAAAGTGCAGGTATGTTTTCGTTTAGTTGTGGTAGAAAATGATCAATTCCAAACTGAACGTGTTGATTCTCTTGCATAAAATCAGCGACGTCTGTATTCTCGACACTTTAGTTTTAGATTCAATTATTCATTCAGGAACTCTTTGGACTTCTGAAATGACTTAAGGATTAATCTCACTTTCCTGTCATAATCTTAAAAAAATAATGACGAACAAAGCCTTGAGCATATCTCTGCAGGCACCCTGTGTTTGGGTTTTTTATCAAGTGTGTCTACTTTTTATTAAATTTTGCTGCCATTTGGGGGCAGTGTCGGCAAGTCATGGAATGATGTGAGCTGTGGGCTGCTATGAGTTGTCTTTGTGCTGTTGTGAAAAGGGTAATAAGAACGGCCCCTTCTAACTAATCGATAACCCGATGACATCTGGGTGTTGCATGCATTCAGTCCTGCGTAGCATGACTGACTGGTTGCAGGTATTGATCAGCTCCAGCTGTGCACAGCATTGATAGGAACACAACATCTGTGTACATGCATTTTTGCTGAGGATGCTATGCTTTTGGCTGTAAGGGTCTACACAGCTCACACTATTACCTCCAATGGGAAAGACTGGTTTGCACCTGCATTTCAACAAACCCATGTATCCACACTAGTTTTGGTGGCAAAAATTGACTTGCAAATTGACTAGTGCTCATACATTAGACAAGAATTCAAACAAGCAGCTGGCAATGGGTTACTGCACAGTTCATGTACACGAGCAGCCATCCAATAGCATGCACTTTTTGGTCATTCATTTGTTTATTAGCTTGTTTGCATGTGAAATGGAAAACAGGGGTTGTCAATTGCATCTAATCAGTTAAAAATATCACTGAAATATTACTAAAATAATTTATTTCATAAAGTACTTGCATTGTGCTAGCAGCCAGCAGTCTTTACCGAGTAAAGTACTGTACTAGTAATCTACTATGCCAAAACAACAAAGCATAGATATTAACCCTCTGGTCTGAGCCTGACTGTGTCCTTTTGTCTTTCAGGAGCTTCATAAATATAAGGAAAATGAAAAAGACACAGAGGTGCTGATGTCAGCCTTGTCAGCCATGCAGGACAAGACGCAGCACTTGGAGAACAGCCTGAGTGCAGAGACCAGAATCAAACTGGACCTCTTCTCTGCACTTGGAGATGCCAAGAGACAGCTGGAGATTGCACAAGGTTTCATAAAATATCTATAAACGTGCCACATTCTCTGTGACACCTGCAGAAAATGTTTTGTTCTAAACTGTCTGCTGAGTCGGCAGCATCTGACTTCCGTTTGTCCGCTTTCAGGTCAGATCCTGCAGAAGGACCAGGAGATCAAAGACCTGAAGCAGAAGATAGCAGAAGTAATGGCCGTCATGCCCAGCATCTCTTACACAGCCGACACCAGCAGCATGACCCCGGTGGCCCCCCACTACTCCTCAAAGTTCATGGACACCAATCCCTCCGGCCTGGACCCCAACGCTTCTGTTTACCAGCCTCTCAAAAAGTGAACGCTTCGTCCCGCCCCCTTCCCCCCCCTTCATCCATCCTACCAACATTTTTACTTTTCAAGCAGGTCCATCATCTTGCGGCTGAGAACTCTTTATTTTCTCTCTCTCTGTTTTCTTCTTGCCAGGTCAGAAGGATGTTGTATTGTGTGACTGTATTTGTTGTAGTTAAAACAAAAGACAAAAAAAAACTTAAAAATGGACATCCCACGTCACTTAGGAAGCCCCGGGTTTTTTTTTTTCTTTTTCTCTTAAGTGTCTAGTGAAACCTCACAGATTCGGGTGTGTATCGTCATCTCAAGGGTGTTACTCTCCCTTTCCCACCAACGCTTCAGCCAGAAACCAGCTCTTTGTTCCTGGGGAGAAGCTTTAAGTTGATTATTCCCTCCTAAAATTGGAAAACATAATGCATCTGGTTGCGCATCCTAATTTATTCAACAGATCGATATCCTCCTGATATAGTACAACAACATTTGTACAACCAGAGGAATGTAGTGCAACGTTGGCACAGAGTCGCCCATTTTGTTTAACTTATTCTTTTAATCCGCAGTCAACCAAATTCACCCTGATCTCAGCTGCTTTAGCACGTGTTGGTTAATAGTTTTTAAAGCATTTTCTGTGACTCTGTATGTTCACTTTGAATTTCATGACTTTATTTCCACGAAGCTGATGGCAAAAAAGCTGTAAAATTACCTTGAGCTGAAAGTAGAATTTTGGAATATAAACTAAGGAGACCCAAGCAGTTTGCACATGTTAAAGACAAATTTGGTTTCCCCCAAACCCATACTTTATTCATTTACAACCTCTCAGTGCTCTGCATAGTAATTATCACAGTGCCTTGAGTTAAGGACATGAGATGCCACCCAAACATTTTGAATTAGTTGTGAAAATTGGGCTTAGCCGGAAAGTATAAGGATTCCTCTCAGCAGGGTGAAATGGGACAAGATTCTCTTTTTATGCTTATTTCTTTCTCTCTCTTTTTTTTTTTTTTTTTTTTGACATGCTCAAAAATAAAGAGTCTGATTGCCATCCATGTTCAGGGGCAATTTTGACCCTGGTTCCACACATGACATTTACCCGACACATTAAATAACTTTTAAATTCCAAACAATTTTCAACTTTATTTCAGTATTTTGACATGAGGGCAGCCACAACGATCTACAGCTCATGTATTCTAAAATAGGATCATTTCTACTGCTTTCACCCTAAATCCTTTGGTTTACCTGCTTCCCTGTTTTTTTTTATTTTTTTTATTTTTTATTAAAGGTGCACTGTGAAAGAAAACTTTGTCTTGAAAGGGAAAACTGTAGAGATGGACTGTGCAATGTAAACAAAGCTTTGGAAATGCCAACTTCAATGTTCTAGATAAATTGATTTAATTATCTTCCACTTCAGTGTGCCAAGACTAGAATGACCATTTCTCTAGTAATGTGTTCAAGAATGTACTGCAAATACATTGGCTCAAGTTTGTCAAATATGCAGTTGAGTATCCGTTCATGGAAGTTTCAGTTCAGCAAGCAGAGGAAGTAGTCACCTGTTTGTAGTAGACTGTGTAGTTTAAAAAAAAAAA
>JBBBVU010000021.1:6625387-6660552 GCA_037177055.1 Atherinosoma microstoma | reverse complement strand
TCTATATATATATCTATATCTGTACATTCCACTGAATATATATCGTCCCTTCCCCCTAGCCTCGCTTTCCACCCAACCCACACCCATTGTGGTGTAAAATCCCAATTCAATTCTAAGCAACACTTCTCAGATTACTTTGTATCAGCTTGTTTGGATTGTTTTGTCCATTTATGTAGCAACGTACCAAATGTAACATCAGCTTCTTTTACAGAATGGTTACCAAAGCAGGCCATTCAAGCCGATACTGGAGCACCTACTGGATTACAAGGCCTACTGGTTTGATGATCCATTCAAAACAGTGGTGTCCAGTTTCAGCCCTCGAGAGCCATGACCCTGCAGGTATTCAATGTTTTCCTGCTCCAACACACCTGATTTAGATTAATGAGTCATTGTGCAGAACTTCATAGGCTGCTGGATCCGTTTAATTTGAGTCAGGTTGTGTTGGAGCAGAGAAACATTGAAAACCTGCAAGACTGCGGCCTTCGAGGACAGACTCTGGTCACCCCTAATCACCCTTTAGGTGGCATCGGACCATCCAACCCTGTCTCAACACTAAACAGTTGAGTTGGATTTGGGTGGACATGGATTATGGGTGGGTGGATCGCAGCCAGATATACTTGGTTAAAACTTACAGGCCATACTTTTAAAAAGAAATATTTACAAGTTATTGTAAAAATCAAGTTTCTCCATATCCTGTTTGAACTTTGATGAAAAAAAAGCCCCTCTGATTGAGTGACTGTCTTCAGTGCTTCCTTCTGGGATTGAAGCTACTTCCTCTCCCAACGTTGCTTTCGCAGCAGCATTGTGGACATCAGTGTGACTCACCTCTCCAGTCCGTTATTTTTTTGCGAAACCCCAACCCTGCTCTTTTTTTCCTCCAGTATGAGGAAAGCAAAAATGACTTTAGTTCAAGTTTGATTACCCTCATATGACCCCGCTGCAATGTGACCCAGATGCATAGAAATGGTTTGAGATGTTTCCCCAGTAGGAATGAAAAAGCCTAAAGGCAAGTGCCAAAAAAAGCTAGGAAAATCCAAAAGCACTGTAAAGTAATATGATGTTTTGTGGGTTCACGAAGAGAAAGAAAAATGTATAATCTTACTAGGTTGTTCACTCCGCTGCCAATTTGTTTGGGTTGTCAACGGTCCTTGACCTGGGCCTGGATAGACAAAGTCTGCTGGGCTGAAGAGCAGATAGTGTTACCTTTGTCCATAGTTAAACTCTAATCCCCTGAAATGACCATGTGAAAGGCATCTACAATTTTCTCAATATCCCAGGGGAGTGCACATCTCCAGCCAAAGGAAGAACTGATATTTTGTTGCTCTCCAGGTTTCTGTGCTTGTTCCTTTCTTTGGCCGCAGTTGTGTTTTAAACCAACAGAATCCCATATAAAGATTTCATTTTACCATCTTGTTCTGGAGAAAATATGCAGGTTGACGGGAGTTTGTCCAGCCAGGCTAAAAAACAACGAGTCACTGAGACTCTGGAATCCAGTGGATTCGGATGAATGCACTGAAATTGACTTTGTGTTACACAACACCGTGTGGAGCATTCTCAGAGCTTGGAAAGCTGTTGGTACAGGATGTTTGACTTGATTCTGCCGGAGGGTACTGAGGGGCTGCTTGATATTAGAAAGCCATATATAGCGTATTACAAAAAGATACAGGGATTTTCACAGGATTGCTTGAATAGATTTATTTGGAAAGAAGTGAGAATTAATTCCCCTAATTTTTCTGCTGTTCTGTGCTGTTTTACTGTCCCTTACGGAGGCAAACATTTTAGTCAAACTAAGTAAACTGGCGAAATAATGTTCTATCACTTACTTTTTTGCAGAAAATCATGGAAAATGAAAACTGTGCAAGTTTTCTGTCACGCAGCAAAAAACTTGTATCATGACGAATGAATGGATTAGATTTTCCTTAACAGTGCGCATCCTGCGATGTGACTGGGGGTGCCCGTCCTGAAGTCAAATCCAGCCGATTCAAGCTGCAGCCCGTACAGTTCAGTTGTACAGTTCTAAAATAATCATTCATTACAACATGGTTGAATGTTTAACTGGTTAACTGGATGTTTTAACGGCTTGCTCACAACCTAACTGACACGATCCTTTTGTAAGAGGGTGCCAATAACAAGGATGTAATAGTATTTTCTTCTGAACATTAACTCGTGCTGCTAGAGGTGATTGTTAGTCACAAACCAAAGTCACCGGCTCCATTTAGCTGCATTTGAACTGATTTCATGTCAGGAAGGTTAATTGTTAGGAAGAGGAGAATTTTAATCTTTATTGGGTTTTTTTGTCTGGCGTCAGTAGTTGGGGAGTCATATCTTGTATTTAGAGATGGATGTTCATCCATTTTTAAACATCAAAACCCTCTTGATGTTGGATGGAGGTACACTGCAATGATAAAACTACAAAGTTATCAGAATTACTTTGTGATTTATCATTTGTGTTTATATCCTGTGTTGCTGCCTGCTCCCTGTATAACAACCTCTGCATGTTAACATGATGGAGCTGCATTCACAGCATCTCTGAGTTTTCCTGCTGTTTCCACCATGATTACACTGTTGCATCTCCCTACCTGTACATTAGTATTTGCTCAAAGGATGAACGTTGTTTCTAGTGGGAAGTTTTAACTTTTTTACTTTCACTCTCACATTTTACTTGATATTTAATTCTATTTCACCTGTTTTATTTGTCCTCAGTAATTAATGTCTCACTTCCTGTTTTTCATCACGTTTCATCATCTTTTTTAAAAATAGTGACGAGACTAATGGTTACCATTGCAGCCTGTTGTTCTAACTGTCTGCTTCATTTCCTGTTTGTTGGCATTGACCGAAATACCCACTAAAATCGCTACATCCTCCAGTTCTTCTCAGTTTCTAATTCTGCCCAGAGTCACACTCGAATCCTTTTGATTGTAATTCCCAAGACCTCTGTGCTTTCTCGCCTCTCCAAACCTCTTGTTCCATCAAAAGGACCCAGTTCTCTCTGTAGTTTCTTCATCATTAAAATTGAATGAAAGTCCCAGCCTAAGCATAGATTCAGATGATTGAATGTTAAAGAAAAATCTAAACCTACTGCTGTTTTATGGAGGGACCAGAACTGTCAGGTTCATGCGGCTTGGTCTGGATTCGTACTTGTTGGTTTACTGAGCCCTGCAGACCAGAAACAACAGAAGTGATGGAAATGTTGGCAGTGAATAGTTTTTGCCGGGTCTTGAATAATTAAAGTTTTTTTTGTTCGTTTTGTTTTCTAATGTGCAGTGTTCTTCCTTTTTGAATGTTTTGAAAAAATCAAACAGTGAAATATCACAAACACTCTGACTTTCTTATGCTTTGTAAAGCACCATCAGAGAGGATCTTTGTGCAGAAATCACATTGTTTTGATGATCCTCCGTCACACTCGTTTACAGCTCGATCCAAACATCTGACATTTCAGGCTTATTAAACTGGATTTTGTTTTTACCATTTTTCTCAGGTGTGATGTGGAGGTTTCAAAGGTTTTTGGAGCTGAACTCATCTTTTTTTTTCTCCCTTGTTTCTCTCTTCTTCTACCTACCCAGTGAAGTGTTCAGACTTGTCTGAAGCAGGAGGAGACGGAGAGGATGGAAGTGGCTTTTGATTGATAGAATGGACTTTAGTGTTAGCTGTGTGATTACTGGCTGATTACACAGTTACTGCCAAAATGCTTCTGACTGGGCTCAGAAGTATGATCGTTTCACAACAAAAACTTCAAATGACACTTCAAAGTAGACGGCTGAAAGCTGTCGGAGGTACAGAGGTGAAACAACTTTTGGTGACTGGCATTTCTTGTTTAAAGATACAATCCCTTATCTGTTATATACAGTAAGTTGTTTTTTTTGTTTTTTTGGGGGGAGCTGCTTCACAAATTACTTTTTCATTAAATGGTACATTTATCCATTAATCCATCCTAGAAAGTACAACTGCTACTTATTTTAGTACTACCTTTCATGTTAGCCAAGTGGATGCTCAATTGTAATGTGTAAATACTGCAGACTGCGGCATCAGTGGGTGTAAACAACATATTTCTGCAACAGCATATACACAGACACAATGCCACAAGTCGCGTCATCTTCTATGCTACACTTAAATGACACAATTTGGCTAATTCTGTAAGATGAACCATTAGAAAAAAGTCTGGCTTCCCACTCAAACACTAGATGTCTTGTGACATCTTTTATAGGGCTAATTGGGAGTTCCATTTCAACTAAAGGGCCTAATTTTTCATTCCCCAGCAGTAAAACCAGCTGGAACAAGCTCTGAAGTTGGATTTCCTACTTGGAAAGCTGGAGGAACTTCACCAGGTCCGAATCCCTAATCCAGCATGGCTGCCCTGCACATACAAAGTGGTTATAACTGCAGTAATAAACTGCTTCTTATCACTTCAGTTAGTCCCCCCCCCTCATTTTCTAGTTCATGTGTGTGTCATGGCACCTTCTAAATACCTTGTTCAACAGATATTTGCTTGGTGATTTGGGTATTCATCCAAGGTTTGTCACATTAAACCTTTTAGATACAAGGAGATGTTTTCATTTTGTGCATCCAGTCATTTTATTTAATGCACAGCTGCCTTCGCTTGCTTGTATGCCACTACATTGTGATGAGTGTTCCTGGTGGTTTTTTTGTGGAAACTTGAAAAAGCCTTCTAGAAGATCTCACTCATCCAATGCTTCCTGCTGTTTGCTGACTGGAAGGGGATGGGATTGAGCTAACAGGTATTTGGGCAAAGCTGGGGTAAATATCAGTACTCTGTCACCTGTTCTCACCAGCTTATTTACAGGCTGTCTCAGCCAAGCAAGCAGCTTCCACTGACCAGCCAGAGCTCAACTACAGGCATAAAACCTTTTGAAGTTTCCTCTAATCATCACTGCAGCTGCAGGGCGCTGCTGGTGGGTGGGGGGTGGTGGAATTGTTGGTCGTGTGAATGCAAATGTGACCACCAATTTAAAAGTTCATCATCACTGCACAGAAAGCAGAAGTCTGACTGCATGCACCAGTCTAAAAATAGCTTCAGTTTCCAAGTTGTTCTTTTAAACTGACACCATGTCAGTTTTTGAAGAAAACTTTCTCATTTTGCGCAGGCTGGACTAAAAGTCTCCCCTTGTTTGTGTCTTAACAGCCAACCAGGAGTGATTTTCTGCGTGTGGGGTGAATCTAACGTCAGTGCAGTCAGGGTGAACCGCTGGTCAAGTCGAGAGACTGACATCTTTCCAGCATTAGTTTGAGCAGCTGAAACAGGGCCGGCCTTGCTTTTAAAATCCCTCCTGGACCATCACAGACTTGTTTCTCCAGCTGTGTGTGTATTGTGTGATTGACATCCAGACTAAGCCGTAGATCACACGGGGCATTTTCAAAGCACGCCTGTCTGTTAAGATTTTTTACTGGAGCAGACCTGCCAACAGTGGTGCCTTTTAGTCAACACTGGAAAATATCTGGACTGAAGGTTCAGTGTCTCTTTTGCAAACACTAAAGGTTAGAGATGCTATGGTAGGGCACGGTCAGCATCTCAATTGTGTAAATATCTTGAGTGGCTGCTACTCATAATGGATATTTCTAGCTCACTTGTTAACCTGATTTAGGTCATGAATAGAAGCAAGTGATTCCTCGCCACAGATTCTATTACAGTAAGAGTGCTTCTTATCCAGGCACTAATGTAACTGCAGGATCAGAAGAGGACAACCGGCTCTTTTCCTGACACCGAGGAGCTCAAAGACCTTGACCTTCCAGTGGGCGTTCACTGTCAGACTCGCTTGTTACTTAAATACGGGTTTGGTCACAGCTGCATTTAGGCCATTAAAAACCTTTCTCCATAACCACTCACAGTTGGCTTGGCTTGGCTCTAGAAGAAAGGACTATTATAGGTTAGACTCTGCTGCCATTTCTAAACGGTTTATGTTCTCTAAATGATATGGTGTCTGAAGTCGAGTGACAGCATTCATAAAAAATGCAGAGAGCTTTGAAAATACTGTATATTAAATTAAACCAAGTAATGGCTGTTTTTAGATGTGAATATTTTAAAGTGTTTGTCTGTGAAAGATGGGTTGTTCATTTAAGTTTTTTTTAATGAAATGCATTTGTTATGCAGCATATATTTTTATCCATTTAAACATAGTGAAGTTTATAAAACACAAATTGAATTGGTGAGAATAAACTGAGGTTGTTCAGAATAAAAAAGACAACATAGAAAATGGAAGCTCTCAAGCTTAGAAAATTCATCAGGTTTTTATTAGTAAACATCAGACCATCAGATACACTTTTTCTATTGTTTTTATTATTTCTTTGTGTTGTGTATGAAATATCTTATAAAAACCCATGGCAAGTAGAGCAAAAAAGGGCTTAACATCATGAAAATCTTTGGAAAAAAATCACTTTTCCCACCATTTACACCTGGCTGCACACCTTCTTGGATAATAACATGATTTCTGCTTTACAATGATGTATGCCATAAAGACCATGCAGACAGGTGGGCGCTGCTGATGTTTGCTGATGGATCCCCTCTGCCCCTCACTCAATCACACCAAATAGCGGCAAGTCCATAAACCCTTTTATAGGCTTTAAGAAGAAGCTGGAATGTTTATTATTGTATTGAAGCAAATGGCTCGAGTATTGATGAAGCTTCCATGTTGTTCCCAATGTTTATGCGACTAATTAACTTTATTTTGCTCGGTTTGACTGTTGCTTAAAGGTTCAAGATCTCATGTGGAGTTGATTTTGCAGACTGTAATTCAGACATCAGTTCCAGCGGTTTCCATCTGCACAATCTCACGCTCATGGCTGTCTTCATTTGGATATAATGCAATCTTAAGCTCTTTTATTAATGACCTCACTTGCAGCTGTTGGCAGGATAGTAAATGAACAGAGGAAAACAGGGAAGAGCAACCAGTGTTCAGTATTTACTTTATTCGACTGCAGATGTTGTCTACTGCCCTTTTTAAATATAGTTTCATTGAAGCCATGATTATTAATAAGGATGCTATAAGGAGTGATGAAAGGAAAGTAATGGTTTATTTTGAAGGAGACGGTGCTTTATTATGGGTATGACAAGATTAGATGCGCTTGTTGACCCCACAAAGGGAAACCGTAACAGTAGTAGCAGCAGCAGCAAACTGATGCAAAATAAAGAAAAACAATTGTTGTCTGTCTGTTTAGCCACACAATCCCAATTGTGGATGAAAAAAAAATATTGAACTGTTTATATTCTGGGAGAAGAAGTGGAGGGCTACAAATACCTGTGAGTTTAGCTGGACAACAGACTAGACTGGAAATGCAACACAGAAATCTCTGCAAGGGACAGAGCAGACTCTTCAGTGTCTGCACCAGTATGTTGCATATCTTCTGTAAGTCTGTTGTGGAGCAGCAGCATCGGAGCCGGAGACTTAGAAACGGAACAAAATAATCGAGAAGGCTGGTTCTGTGCTGGGGACTGATCTGGAGCTGCTAGAGCAGATTGTACAGAGAGGAATGCTGAACATAATGGGCAATTCTTTGCATCCTCTACACAACACGTTGAGGAAACAATAGTGTGTTCAGTCAAAGGCTTCATACGCTGCGAGAGAGAAAGGTACAAGTCATTCCTCCCAGAAGCCATCGCCCTCTGGAACAAGACTTTGACTGTCAATTGATTATTGATTATTTCTAATTGGGGAAAAATATTACAATATTGCAATAAATAATGTTTTTATGTAATTTATTTAATTTAATTTCATAAAAAAAGCAAAGTATTTTAGCCCATTGCCTTACTTAGACATTTCATATCATCTTGCGCTTTGTAGGACAGAAATGATCCTTAAACACAAATGTTTGAGCAGTGAATAATGTTTCCAGCTTTCTAATATACAGTTGAAACTTTTTGTTTTGTTTTTTTCTTAAGACTGGTGAGTTTATTTTCCAGAAGAACAGATAATTAGCTCTGTGATGCGGTTGGAAAGGGAATTCGACCATAATCAACCATAGCTGTACGGTTAATACACTGCCCATGCTCTCGCTTTTATTGCTGCTTCTTTTGATTTTGCCGCACAATCTACAAAAGTCAAACTAGTTTTCAGGTCACCAGAGAGATGCACGTAAGTTAGTGGAATACATGTATTAAAAAAGTGTATTGCTGTCTCTGTGTAAGGGTGAATAATGTACAGATTTTTACATACAGCGAGCAGAATGAAGCCTAATACGTCTAGCAGATGATTTTCAGTGTTATGACTGTATGTGAGCAGAGGGGTCACGGGTGTGCATGTTGTGTTTCAGAGCTTCCAGAGAACTGGACGGACACAAGAGAGACCCTGCTGGAGGGCATGGTGTTTCATCTCAAGTACCTCGGGGTCACAATGGTTGAGCAGCCTAAAGGTGAGGAGCTGTCTGCAGCAGCTGTCAAGAGGATAGTAGCTACGGTGAGTGACAACACACATACTTAAACACGGTGCACCCAAATCTCTTCTTAATGCGTCTCTATTAAAATAACCTCCACCATAAAATGAGTTTCTGTCAGGCATTTATAATATTTCCCCACATCGTCAACTCGGCCACTGAAGTCATCCAGTTTTCTCTTTTTTTATGACATGACTGACATCTCAGTGAATTGCGACTATGTGGCTCATACTCCCCCCCCCCGCCCCCCAGCCCCACACCCGAGCCCCAGGTTGACATTTTAGAAGAGGATGCAATTAGTGTGGACACTGTTACTCAGTGTATGGCTCAGCCAGCTTTATCATGGCAGAAACGGCTTAATGTTATTGGATCTGGCGTCTCTGTGGCTAATGAAGTTAGCCGCAGCACAATGGTGGGACATGGGACACGGTGATGTATGAAGAGGGAAGCTCTGATTTAGTTTAATCTGTTTGCTGCCTTTCATGTCCTTTTAAAAAAAGATTTAAAAAAAGGACGCTAGGCTTCTGCATGGGTTTTTTTTTTTTTTGGAATTTGTCATTTTGTGTGAAGGGTTTACTTATAAAAGAAGATCTTAATGCACTGTGGACTTGTTCTTTTCTATAATTGTCTTTAATGTTGTTCAAAAATGTTTATTGCAACAACATTTTTGTAGCGGTTAAATACATGTTTCACTTGGCCTTGATTGAACTGGAATTAGTGGCTTTTGATTGTCTGGTCTGATTTGTTTAGTCACGTTGTAATTTACATGCAAAACTGACATTTAAAGAGACTGATTTCTTTTCTCTCTCTCTCTCTCTTTCTCACACACCCCCTCTTTTGTTTCTGTGATCTCCATTCTTTCTGTTTTTCTCACTTCCTTCTTTCCAGGCCAAAGCCAGCGGAAAAAAACTCCAGAAAGTCACGTTAACGGTCTCTCCTCGCGGGATCATCCTTTACGACAGTGCCTCGAACCAACTGATAGAAAATATCTCCATATACAGGTCAGTCTTCCTCGTCCAGCTCCTCGGGCGGCAGGGGCCGCCCACAGTTTGAAATACTTTGCTCGTCCTGATCACCCACACTAAAACAGAAGTTATTATTCTCGCCCGGCGCTCATTTATCACTGCTCGGACGTGCAATTCTCTGAGGCAGCAAAGTGTTTCTGTATCTGTGTGAGTGAACAAGAGTAGCCAGTCTATCAGCAGTATGTCTCATTAATCTCAGCTCTTTTGGGAGCGCTGCAACAGCTGTATGTCTGAGCTTTTACCTCAGGTGTCACACGCTCACACATTTGTCTTCTGTAGTAAATGCCTCCCAGATTTCCCCTTGCCTGTGACAGCCTGCCTTATTGTCTGACATCCGTTGGTTCAGAGTTTATGAGACGAGCTCAAATCACCTTTGTGAAATTCCACTTTTTATGAGTCTGCGTTATCAAGGAGAGAAGGGACTTTCCATCCGTTTTCCAAGGATAACTCGGCTTTTGTTGAATAATTACCTCTAAAATCTGGGAGATTAAGGATAAAGTTTCAGTTGTTGACAGTTTTCTGAAGTTATTCTCGTTTCAGGTGACTTTATTAACCATGTTTCTTCCTGTTCAAATGTTTTTCTAGAATGTTTCAGCCCTCCCCGCAACCTGGATAGTTTTTTTTGCTTTGCAAGATGAGGTTAACGTACTCAACCACTGATCCGATCAACATATTTAAAAAGGGTCAATATTTTGGCTTCTTTTGTAAACTTAAGTTAAGCAAGATTTTCCTTAAGGTCATTTAAGGGCGTGAAAAGATTGTGTCAGGCTTAAATTAAGGGGAAAGCTGTCCAAACACATCAAGATCAGCTCTTCATTTGGTCTTTAAATTGTCAGAATAAAAATAGTGGATCAATTATCTGTCTACTACTTATTTTTTTCTTCTTAATTTCTACTTTTTGTTTACATATTGGCAAACTGGCCCCATTTAAAGGAATTGGATTGAGCTAATAAGGGTTCTTGTTTGCAACACGCCCATGGACATGCACACAGCCATCTGTGTCTTACTTTAATACAAGAAGAAGCAACGTGCAAGTCACGCGGACTCTAAAAATATTGTGTATCATGTCTATGTTCAAAATTGGCCAAAATAAGCCCCTAGAAGGAGCACAAACCACATTCGCCTTCCAGGTGTAAAACACACATTTCTTTTTTCTCCAATGAATTTCCAGTAAATTGTTACCCTAAATATAAATTCCTTCATTTGAATATGAAGCCAGGAACATGTCGTGATTGCACTTCAAAAGCAGGCCGTGTCCAGCTCTGACCTCAGGATGGCATGGAAACATATAGCAGCTGTTTGTATCTCAACAACCCTCAGACATCTGCAAAGAAGATGGACGGCCAATAAAAAGATGGATCAGGCCGGACACCCAATTTCCCCAACGTCCTCCCGCCCAAACACTCGCTGTAAATCTTGCTCGAGTTGTTTAAAGCGCAGCTGTGATTCTTCTCTCCACACTTTCTTTTATTTTTCTGTCTATATCTATTTATTTGTCATCACTTCATGAAAAGCAGATGACAAGACATCCACTACAGTCGTTTTTACCTCTCGCAATTTGCTCGTCTCTGTTATTACAGTAATGACATCATGCTCAAACGGGAAGAGGAAAAACTATTTGTAAGCCATTACGGCTTGATTTGTAAGCTTATTCTGCACCTGAGACTGATGAGCAAGACTCACACAGGAATCACACATCAGAAGCTCATCTACACCTCAAATTGACACAAGCAGTCACTTCTGTCTCTGTGAGCCCCATCAGGTATTTCCCAGGAGCCTATCTGGTAGCTAGGACTTCCATAGAAGTAGTAGCAGGAAGGAATGTCATGCCTTTCACAAAATGGGACAGATGTCTGCGCACATGTTGCATTCAAATTGGTAACAATGTTGTGCACCTTCACAGCTGCTGTGTTTTTTATGTTTTCACAGGTTAGATTTTGAGCGCAGCTGTTTTTAAGAATGTCGGGGATTTTATTTTATTTTTTTTTGTATAAATTGTTCATAAGTAGTTTTGAATCCGATTGTTGTGTGGGATAAAGGCTTAGTGCAGATAAAGTTCATGCGGTCCTGCTTTGTCTGGAATAAGCATACAAAGAATTAAGGTTTTTATTAAAGCTTGTCTGTCTGTTTCAGAATATCATATTGCACTGCAGACAAAATGCACGACAAAGTGTTTGCCTACATCGTCCAGAGCCAACACAACGAAACTCTAGAGTGTCACGCCTTTCTCTGCTCCAAGCGAAAAATGGTAAGTGATTAAGATTGTGTAGGTGCACACACGCTCGCACAAAGTTGTCTAATTCATGGGATCAGAATTAGAATAAATGAATGAATAAAAATCACTCACGGTAGCTTTTTTATTGAGTTACTCTGTGTTAAAACGGAAAAGCTTTTTGTGAAAGTAACAAACAGCCCACCAACACCTCCTGTAGGTGCAGTCACACCAAGTCTTATTTCATGTGCTGTGCAGGGGGTACAGGAAATGGCTTGGATAGGGTTGTAAATATAAGCAGGAAGTAGCTCTAGTAGTGCTGAAAAGAGGAGACTTTTTCTAAGTGAATGATCGCATTTCCCAAAATATCAAACAATTCTTTAAATGCCAGCGGTTATATATCCATAAATCGTTTATAGCCGCAAATAGCAACAGGTTTTTATTCAAGTGTTCTGTTCAGCTCGTGCTTGGTGGAGTGTATGAGAAGCCCTTTGTTCAGACCTGAGGACAGCTACATGCTGGCATTAGTAAATATGAAGTCAAGAGAAAGAAAGAAGTGAGAGCATGAAGGGCGAGGAGGCTGTGATTCCTCTCTTGGCATTCTCACATCCCTGGAGGTTTTTCTGAACGAGTGAGCCACTCCCTCCTCTTCCTTCCCCTCACTAATTTAGTTGTGGTCAAAAGGCCGCGTATCCTCCCAGTTACATAAACAGCTTGTCATGCAGTCCGCTGGTTCCTCTTGCTTCTTAAGTAACTGTGAGGGAACCTCACGTGTTTGTGGTCAGTTCCTGTTTGTATGACAGTGATAGCGCCTTGCCCTCCTGGAACTTCCTTCCTGTTGATGAGATGCATGTGAGTATCATTCATCCCTCACCCTGCTCTGTCTCTTTGCCTTCCTCCCAACAGGCCCAGGCGGTAACCTTAACGGTGGCTCAGGCTTTCAGAGTGGCGTTTGAGTTCTGGCAGGCTGCCAAGGAAGGTACGCACCGTTGCCCCCGACGACACAAGTGTGATGGATGAGTGAAAACGCTCCTGTCTCCTCTTCTCTCCCCCTCCTCACTGATGCCGTTTTCTCCTCTTACTGTACTCGTCCTTTATTTTCCTTGTTTTGCCTGGGATTCTGAGCTCGGCCTGCCAACAAACACGCATACATTTTCTTGTCTGCCTGATCTTGGCCCTGACACCCTCTTGAGAGGTCATGTGAAATCTTGAACAACTGTGTGGCTAGTTTCTGTTTTCACACACACACACAGGCACATCGATTCCACCCACAGTGGTTAAATCCTCACGCAGAGACCTGTTTCAGTTTAGTGATGCATCCTTATTACAACCACCTCAAACACTAGGTTTTTAGACAGGAGGGATGGGAAGGAATTAAGCTTAGCCTGTGGCAGATGTGACCTCGTTGGAGTAAATTTTTCTGTTGTCTTTACAGAGATGTTAGTACTCCGATGAGTTTATTTAATCTTTACTGCACACAAACATTCCTTTCCTCCTCATTTGTTCGTACCAGGTTGGACTCCCTTTTATCATCAGAACTGCTTTAAGTCTTCATAGCGTAGGCTCAACAAGGTGTTGGAATCATTCCTCAGAGATTTTGCTCCATATTGACATGAAAGCATCCCACTGCAGATTTGTCAGCTGCACATCCATGATAAGACTCTCCTCCATCACATCCGAAAGGTGCTCTATTGGATTGATATCTGGTGACTGTGGAAGCCGCTGGAGTACACTGAACTCATTGTCATGTTCTAGAAAGCACTTAGGGGATGATTTGAGCTTTGTGACATGGTGCTTTATCCTGCTGGAAGTAGCCATCAGAAGATGGGTACATTAAATGATACTTAAATGATGCTCAGTTGGCTCAAAGTGCCCCAAGAAAATATCCCCCGAACCATTATACCAGTACTAACCTGAACTGTGGATAAGAGGCAGGAAAGATCTATGCTTTCATGTTGTTTAATCCTACCATCTGAATGTTTCAGCTGAAATCAAGACCAGACCATGTTTCTCCATCTTCTATTGTCCAGTTTTGATAAGTCTGTGTGTGAATTGTAGCCTCAGTTCTTATCTGATAGGGGTGGCACCAGGTGTGGTCCGCTGCTGCTGTAGCCCATCTGCTTCTAGGTTGGACGTGTTGTGTGTTCAGAGATAGCATTCTGCATTCCTTGGTTGGAACTAGTGGTTATTTGAGTTCCTGTCACCTTTCTATCATCTCCAACCAGTCTGCCCATTCTCCTCTGAGATCAACGCGGTATTTAAGTCCAGACAACTGATGCTCTGGATATTTTTTTCTTTTTAAGTCCATTCTCGGTAAAACCCCAGAGATGGCTGTGAGTGAAAATCCCAGTAGATCAGCAGTTTCTGAAATGCTCAGACAAACAACCATGTCACGTTCAGAGTCACTTAAATCCCCTTTCTTCCTCATTCTGATGCTGTTTGAACTTCAGCAAGTCATCTTGTCCAAATCAGCATGTCTGAATGCGCAGAGCTGCTGCCATGTGATTGGCTGACGAGCGACTGAACAGTAGTACCTCATAAAGTGACCAATGTATTTAAATTCATGTTTCTGTTCCGCACCAGTCACAAGACACTGTAAATCTGATTTGAGTTTGCGAGTTTAATAGAAATAAGCAAACGTGTGTATGGAGGCACAACCGTGGACGCAGCAGGCAGGCAAACTGCTGTGTAAGGATGGTGTCACACTTAGGCAGCTCACTATTTGAACAGCTCAGCAGAACATGCATGTCATTTACTGGATGTATGACCCCAGTGTAAATGAGGACTTCTTGCCACATAGCATTAGTTTCTACATCTCCACCTCCCCACCATCTTCCTCATTTGTAACATGCGTGTTGCTTCGTAGGTGGTCTTTTAGTGATTATCCATTTACTCCCTGCTTTGTTTTGCACCTGCCACCTTATCGTTGAGTTATTTTCTTCTCTCTCTCTCTCTCTCTCCATCTTTATCCCAGTACTTGCTTCTGCTTATAAAGGGTGAAGAAGAGGGGAGCAACAGAGGGGGGATGGGGGTAAAGAAGCATGAAAGGCGGGGCACGGAGGGGTGTTGGGATGGCGAGTGTGTCGGAGAGAAAGGAAAATGATTGTGTGCGTGTGTCAGTGGAAGCTCAGCCCCCCCTGACAGACTCGATGTCAGTGCCATTGATCCCGTCTCACACCAAGGCGGTTATTTATTCAGTCTTTTAGAGATGCACACTCGCACTGAATGAAAAATTCCTGCCGCCTCTTTCTTTCCTGCAACATTTCTACTCCTTCCCCTCCTTCTGCCGTGTTGTTTTGAAACATTTTAATGTGGGCACATTTCCATTTTAAGGAGGGATTTTTTTTTCTTCTTTTCTCCCCCCTTCAAGATCAAGGCCACGGATTTCTCGCCTCACGCCTCTTCATGTGCTTTTTTTTTTTTAATGTATTTCTGAATTGAATATTAAAAACAGCAATTTAGTGCAGACGGCCTTCACACTTTCTAATCTCACTCTTTTTTTTCCCTAAAACACCCTCATATCTCCTCCTCTCACAACTCTTCTCATCCTCGAGATTCGTTAGAAGGCGAAGCAATCGGTTTATTTTAATTTAACGAGTTGTCTCTATGCTTGGTAAGGGCGTCGGGAAGATTTCTTTTCCCTTTTCAAGTCATACAGGTGGTCCTGTTACACGCTGGGAATGAGGGGAGGAATAGGGAGAGGAGAAAAGCCTTCTGAGTCTGTTCCATTTAAGTTAAAAGACCCCAAGGGATCTTGGCAGGAAGGTGGTATCTGCTGTACTTCTGTCTAGTTTGCTTGTCTCCGTCAAACTCGGCTTCCACCACCCACTGTGGTTTTCCTCTGTACACCACACATGCTTTGACCCACATTCCTCTCTATATTACTGCTCCCATCTATGTTCTTAAAGCTGGGCTGATAAAATATTCACTGTAAACACTCCAGCGAGCTGTGGGCTGGTCTAACTTTACACTGGTTGCATGTTTACGTGAAGCAGAAGACTCCACTGATATCAGGTGCCTGGGGAAATCTTTTGTTGCTCCGCCATCTCTAAGCTACCAGGGCTTATGGGAAATTTGACTTTAGCCCGAGGATGGTGGTGAAATAAAAATATTTTTCTGCTGGAAGTAAACCTTTTGAAGGATTGATAGAAGTTGGACATTTCATCTCCAGCCTCAGTAATGAAAGCCTGACTAGGAGTGGGCCAGCATCATGGCCCCCTCAGGGGGTTTATCACAGTAACACACACAATCTTTTTTTTTTTTTTTTTTTTCCCCACATGAATTCTTGAATTGTTCAAGCATCTGCTTAACCTCTGTGCCATGAGAAATGTGCATTCTGAGTAGACTCATTAAAAAATATGGATTTCTAGGAATTTCAGTAAAGGAGTGGAAATCTCTCCTAACAAGCCAAATAAAGTCAGAATGATGCACGCTTACCTTTATTGTTCTAATATAACTCATCAATCCAGGAAAATCTCCTTATATCAGCCAGAAGGAGGAAACTACTTATTTAGGAATATGCTAATTAGATGAGAGATGAAACTGATCTCCTCATGATGTTCCTCATGTTCGTTGCAGATGCAGGTTTGCTGCAGTAATGACGAGAATTTCTGAACTGATTTCTCTTTTTAAGTAGATATTCCAACATTAAAAATAGCACTATGTAACTTTCAGACCTTTTAAAAATGTGTGTTTCTGACTCATTTTAATGGCACTCTGACATTTATTATATACATTCCTGGAGCCGTTGTTGCCAAGCAGCATCCCAAGACTTTTTTCCCCAGGATGTTGAACAAGTAAAAATTCATTATTGTGACTTTAGAACCACTTATAAGTCTCCTAATAGTTATAGGGACATTTTTTGTTTCATCAGCACCAAGGTTTACTGTGTAAGGAATCCTATTTTACTACATACATTACAGTGAATACACACCATGTGATATTACATGAATAATTGTGTTTTCCTTGTTGGGCATCACATAAGTGACCCCAACGTTGAGTTTAAAGTAGACGGTGGAAGAGAATTTATGTACATTATGTGTACAGTTTATCAGTACTCCTCAGTTGGGTCAACATTTGTATTTACATACAAAGATGTCCCAAAATACTGGTATTGATGATAATTGGGATATTAAAAGAATAATGCATCAATATTGTATTGATGGTACACATATTATATCATGTGTAAATGAAGCCAGTTTGTCTTTTTGTAAATGTTTTAGTTCCTTACTTCCTACTTTGAGTGTAACCCAGTTGCCTAAATAAGTTATCATTAATGCCTTAACCGTCATAATTATGTCCTTTTTGTATATTAACTCCATTGTTCTGGTCTACTTTCCTATTTCTGATTTTATCTGACTATTAGCTGTCAGAGAACAACATACCATCATAAATTGTACATTTATAAAATGTTGTACAACAACACTGTAAGGCTCCTTCTTAGGAATAGCCCAGTTTCTTTCTAGAAGTCCGTTGTGGACGATTAATGAATTAGTCTTAGTTCCGCTCTGATGGAGAAATGTGCCCAGCCTTCGCTTTAACTATCAGTGCAGTTCAGAGGAACGAATCTGAAAAAGCCTGATTAAAAACAGGCCCCTGAAAGTGCTCTTCTGCTCTCGGTTTGTTGCGCGGGAAGTCTAATGACAGCTGTTGTCACTCGCACTTTGTGGAAAATTGTTTGAACAGACAGAATGAGCCAAACTTTCTATCCGTCTGACCCAGATGTCATGCCCACTTTGTTTAAATGCTGCACTTACAGCTGTAGGAAGTGTGTTGCAGTCTTTGAAGCCAGTACAGGTTTCAGCAGGCAGATGGCTTGAGGAATAGCCTTAACCTTATCTGCCAAAGTACTGCTGCTGATTTGTTTACCAACATTTCATGCATGGCTAGTGAATCCGTTAATACCCACATTTTCAGCTGCTAGAAAAATATCAGTTCTCTGAGCAATGCCCCCGTAAGGGCACTCGCACTGTTGGTACAAGTTCCAGAGTCACAGATCACTTGTCTTCTCTGACGGCTCCTTTTTTTTTTTCCCTCCTCCTCCTTCTCCTCCTCCTCTGCACCTCGTCGTCGTTCACAGAGAAAGAGAAGCGAGTAAAGACCAGTTCAGACGGGGAAGGAGCCAGCAACTCTCAGTCGGACAGCTCGGCCAGCCTGGGCAGCCTGAAGGGAGGAGGTGAGTCACGTCGGCCATCATCACATCTTTCTCGCCCTCTCTGTCACAGCAATCATAGCCTCAGGGGGTGAAGAAGCGTATTCAGCCACTTTGGCCTATATTGAGGCAGCCGGTCAGCTTAACAGTCTCCGTTCTCACTAACATCCTCACAATGAAAAGGAAATAACATTTTAAGGTGATTATGTCTGATGATGATCCTTTTAATCTAAATAAAAGAAAAAAAGCTTTGAAGCCACACTGCTGCTTTGTGGTCTAATAAAACAAATTGTGTGTCAGTAATTTCCATGACATTTTACGATAAGAGAGCCGTTATCATGCCGTGGGATCATGCTGCTGTAGCACAATTACAGTCCAGTTTATGTGAAAAGCATGAAAGAAGTCAATGTTATTCTGTGAGATTTCCTAAGATGATAGTGTTTTAGACAGAGGTCATGTCTTGTTAACATTCTGTTGATATCCATTCAGCCAGACGACCTTAAGACATTTCTTAAGTTAATATGTGCCTTCTACCTGCCACATTGTGCCTGCTGATGGCCTGTGTCGGAGTAGAAGGTTTCAGTTTGGAAAAGGCAGGGATGTTTTATGCAGACAAGTCTGAAAACATCTGCCTTTTTTTTCTTTTTTTTTTTGCTAAGCCTCTCCCTTTGCTCAGCCAGATGGCCTCCAGCCAGAAAGGGATCTCTCCCCAAATCTGTTCTGTCACTACATGTGGATTCGTGGTCCCGAATGTGTGACATTTCACGGCGCACGCTGAGTCTCTTTGATCGCATTTGGACCTGCTGGCTCATTTAGCTGCCAATGGACTTGGGCGTCTTTGGCAAATTGGCATAATTGCATGTCAGAAGAAACTTCCGAGTCTCTTTTTGAAAAAAAAAAAGAAGCTGAGTAATGCACTCCTAAAGCAGACGTTGTGAACCTTTCACAAGGTTACATTCATGTACCCTCTACCGTGGCTGATCAGATGACATGTCACTGAGACAGAGAGACTGTCAAAGTCGAGTCAGCTGTATTGATGAGACATGATCTCTCCGACTCTTTCCCAGTGTCAAGCCTCTTACTGTGGCTCCAAAATGAAAACTCCACTCCCTGTTTGGGGTTTATGTTTTGCCTGCTTCAGAAAAGTTACCTTTTTAATGACGGTTTTGCCAAACTGGCTGATCGGGTTGAATTTCCCAGGAGCCTAAAGTAACATTAAATTAATTGTTTTGTCTGACAAACACTCCAAAACTAGAAGAATAAAGATAAAGAGTCAGTTTCATGTGCTTATCTGTAATGTTACCATCACCTGGAGCAGCTGAAACAAACTGAGGTGATACCAGGAAGTTATTTTAAGTGTTAGATTAGCGCTTTTTGCTTCCAGTGTTGGTTGCATTTTAAGCGTCTATAACTGTGAATAGGTAAGCCTTTTCATCCTGATGTTTGGTGCAGGATTTGTTCAAATTTCCACCAATGACCTGTAGCATCACAGTCTACAGTGAAAGTAAGCTAGCTGTAATCAAGGGAACTTGTTCTCTGCTGATTAGTCCTGAGCTGCGTGTATGCTGAAGAGTTAAAGTTGATTAAGCCATGATACAACAGGTGTTGGAGACCGAGTTGTGGATTAAGGGATATTCCTGCTGGTCGAGCTGGCTGGATCGGCTCTTTTATTGGGTCCGCTGGTTGCGGATATTAAAACCTGCGCGTCACCACTCGACAGAGATTAGTGTTGACACGCATTAATCATCAGGCAAGACCATCACAAACCAATCCCATTACAGATCAGCGGTGTCTCGGTAGTTAGACGTGAAAGTCAGGGGGTTACTCCGTGCTCACTTATCACAAAGTGACAATCCACAGTCGGCTGAATTGATGAGAAACTCCAGGCGCTTAATGAGTTTGTGCATGCCGGCTTGTATTCTCTGTTGCATAAGCCTGTGGTAATCTCAGGTCCCGATCATGTGTTATGAAGTAAATTTTTGCATGTTTTTGTGTTTTTCTATTTTCAGATGTAGCCACGGGGACTCTTCTGGATTTAGCAGAGGGAGCCAACGCAGCACAGGTCCACTCAGGAACAAAGCGGACTGAATCGGATCCCTTTACGGTGCATAATCACACAGCAGAGAACAACAATACCGTATGGGTAAGACACGAGTCGTGGTGGCTGGTAGGTTTCAGCTATTCAGGCTTGATTTATAAGTGCAGGAAACACTGATGGTACCCACTGATTATACCATACCTGCTCTATTCAAAAGACGGGTTTCAATGGTTTTTGCTCCTGCTAGAGGTAGACAATAGCCTATTGAACAGAACTGGCCTTATCTAACGGTCACATAGCTGCAAAGGGTGTGGGGCTGAAAATAGCCGACCCTTTCAAGACCATTTTGAGCTTGAGAAAGGAGGCAAGAGGCGACTATGCATGTCTGAAGAAAACCTTTATATTCAACTAATATATGTGTGTGCTCTGTCTGGCAGGAGTTGGAGGATGGTCTGGATGAGGCTTTTTCAAGGTGAGAGTGATTTGTGAATTTTTTTTAAAGTTTGGTCTAAATAGCCTCACAAATGGATGCCCTGAGAGAGGCGGCCTGTAATTTGGCCTTCTCATAAATATATATTTTTTTAAAATCAGCCTTTCTCTCAGCTCAGCTGAACGTTGCACTCCAGCAGACAGGAGACCGGCTCGGTTTACAGGCCCTGGCACAGCCGCCCGCCCGCCCGCAGTCACGCTGCTTTTTCTAGGCTCCATTTACCATTATACTGCTTTCATATGAAATTGGAAAACCTGTGATTACAAAGGGTTGCTGTTCATCCCCGATGGAGAATGAGTAACTGTAGCTCCAGTAAAACGTTCAGTATCAGCATCATAGAGGGATAATATGTACCAAAACTCCAACATTTCCACAAACACAAGCTTTACAGGAAAGTCGTGTGACTGTGCAGATTGTAATTCCTCAGACTTTGTTGCAGTCAATAAACAAATCATATCGGAGCCCCAGCTCACAGTGATTAATGTTTCAATTATGTCTATATCAGCAGCTCTCAGATTAGCTGTGGTGGTCTGCTGTCAGATGGCATGTATTTGTTTTGGACTTCCAGAAAGATTCAGTCAACTCTTTATTAGAGCATTTATTCAATCTGACTCTAGTTTTCATTTAATTCCACAATGCACAAGAAAACAGACCGCACAGTTTTTGTAATCAAACACTAAGAGTCCATTTTAGATTCATTATGAAATGATTATTTGCCTGCATGCACTCTAATTACACCCCAAAGCGGCTGGTCTTCAGCTCTGTGATTAATGAAGATGCTTCCAACATGAGCAGAGATGCAGCTGCAGGTTAGAATGTTTGTGAATTAGAGATTACGTCTTTGTCTAAACTGTGGATTTTGCTTCAAAATGTGACAGCTTTAGTGTGCAGCTTTGCATGAAGATTGAAATATTTATTCAACACATTGTTGATGGATGATTAATGCAAATGTTTTTTCATCCATGTGCTTTGTTTTACAGCTCAGGGGATTTTTACTTATTCATTAATATCAGACTTTAGAAACTCTGCTATAGTATGTAGCTGCTTTGAAACTCAAGAAAAGTTATTTATTCATTAATTTTAACTGATCATGACCTACTAAAATGGTTCTGTTCTGAATATTTCATCATTTTACATGCACCAGAGCTGCATATCCCCCTCAACATGCTGCTGATTGTTTATGAGGCAGCTTCCTGGTCCAAATGAAGGATTATTTATTTATTTACTTGTCATTTTGTCATTAAACTTTACTTATTTGTTTGCAAATGCTTTCAGGAGAGACTTGTTTAAGTCTTTGCTGCCATCTGCTGGCCGATTTTTCTTTTTCAACCTTGTAGATGTGAAAATCTCTGACGTACCTGTTGATATCGAGGTTTTCTGTCTGTTGCAAAGACAAAAGGACGATTAAGACAAACCGTCATGTTAGTTTCTGTAAGTGCGTTTTAGGCGTTGGGACGCAGCCATTTCTGTGATGGCCGGGCAGTTCGGAGGACTCGTGAGTTAAATTGTTGCCTGACTTGTGATGTTTCCTTTGCACCCCCCCCCCCCAGCCGCAGTCTGGATAGCTTTGAATCCTACTCAGGTAACATCATTCATTGGATCTCGTGATTTTCATCTCATTCTTCCCTCGTCAACCCACTATTCCTGCTTGCTCATCTGTGTGGATATCCGTGTTCAGCTGGAGCAATTACATGTAGTTCTGCATTTCTTTTCAGTGGTGCACCATTAACATAGCTCAGAACCTTTTTCTACTATGTCAGACACAGTTAGTGGGACACCTATCCATCTGTATCGTTTCACTGTTTAACACAACAAAAACGTCCCTTTTTGCCACCGAAGCTGACGTTTCCTCCACTGTGTTCACATCCTCATCACAAATTTAGGATTATTTTGTGGCACATCCATCGGCTTCGCACTCTGTTGGCGCCATGATTCTGGATGAGTGATGTCACTGAATGAAAACGGCGTGTTAACATTTAGAACTAACATGTTTACTGTGTAAAATGTGCATAATGTGTGTACAGTGTGATGGAGTACCTCAATCATTTTATGTCTACATGTGTTTTATAAGTTCATTTTTTCTTTCCAGTCATGATATTGTCATCAGAAATGTCCGTTTTTATGTCCACACGTCCTGCGCCAACCATTATCCACGAGCTTTTTCAAAGCAATTCTGATTTATTGACTTTTAAACCAGACTTTCTCTAAATAAATCTTCCTTTTCTTTTTTTCTTTTCTCCCCGTTTCCATCCTCCAGACTCGCTGAGTCTCGCACTAACCCCCAGGTCCTGGACATTGGGGTAAACCCTCAGGACTTCAACACTGAAGAGTGCCTGTCCCCGGGCAAATGGGACCAAGACGAGACGGACTTGACTGCACAAAAAGACACTTTTGGGTTCTAATGTGAAGCCTCTGCCAAGAAGGGAAAACCAGGGAAAGCTGAGGAGAAACTGTGGTAAAACAAAGAGAGACACGCACTGGCGACATCAGCGAGGTTTCCCGCCGTCTCCCTGCTGCTGCTGCGTCCTCTCACTGCTGCAGTCTGGTGGCTCTTCGATGCGACTGCATCCACAAAACCAGCGACGTACAACGCGAGCAGACTGCTCACCAAACAGGCCAAAGCAATACAAACCAGTTTCTCCCTTTTTTTCTATGAAAAACATGCAGTCACTTCATGTTTGTTACTCTCAGTGTATTCTTATTTTGCTCTGTTACGTGTTTACCCGCTCCCTGTTTTGTACAGTATATACATGTACAGATATGAGAGTTATGATGTGAGTTGAGTTTGGATAATAGTGAGGTAAAGAGTGCTGTTTGTTATTTTATTTACTAAGCGATGGAGAGGAAAACTCACTGGCAAAGGCAACCGATGCACCGTTTCCCTAACAGTTAAGTTACTACCTATATGCTTCAAGACTTCTGCCTTTTGTTGGGCATCAAAAGCTTTAAAAATGTGCGTGTATGTGTTGGTCAGAGTCTTTAGAGGAGAACAAAGTGACAATCCTATTTTTCCATTTATTGCAAAATCTATTTTTGCGCTCAGCGTTCATCCGTCTGTAAAAGCACATTTCATGTAAGGGAATTCAATAAGCATCTAACTATTTTATGCTTTTATATAGTGCCTCTATTAATTCTTCCTCTCCAACTCACAAAAAAAGTTTTACAACTTTGAGGAAATAAATCCCAGGTTGGATTGTTCCATCGATGTTCAGTGTCGTTTCCCAAGGTTTATGGTAAAGTTTGTCATGATTCACCATGAGATTTGGGGGGGAAACCGGAGGACATTTGACTGTGTTTAACATTAAAGCCTCATTAATCAACTCTTAGATTCAAGTTGTAAAACAGATCAATGGGTCAGGAGGATGGAGGCGGTATGTGGGCACTCTACACACCATGTGTTCATTTATGTTACAGTGACTTTTTCTATTTGTTTCCCCAGGGACTGTTCCCAGTGTTACTTTTGGCATTTTGTTTATATATTAATTTAATTTACATAAATTTGATGAAAAATCTACTTGTGTTTTATGTGTCGTGTTCATTCTAAAACCAAAGTTTCCTTTCCCTCTGATGAGGGGCTTTACCACTGGATTAGTTTCAACTTTTCTCAACATATCAGACGACAAGACGACAAGAATTTTAATCCTGACTTCATCCAAGTTTTTGTTTTCTTTTTCCTGAAAGTTTTCATATTTTTTCCTACACACTAGAAAATGTGTATATTCAAATAAACACTTATGACAAAACAAAACTTTTTTTTTCTTTTAGATGATAAATTATGAACTGGGAAAGTGTCTTAGTGAAATCTAGAATTGATGTTTTTCCCTTATTTATCTGGAGTCATCTAATTGCTGATCATTTACATATTAATTCATAAAAAAAGATTAACCTCAGAAATCAAAATGTTTTAAAGCGTTCTATTTATCAGATAATCTCTCTTACTGATAAAGCTCTCACACCACCTCTCTGTAAAAACCAAAGTGTCTTATTATCAAACTCTAATCCAATTTTACAGTTAAAATTACAGAAAAATCTAGAATAAATCAAAATGCAATTTATAATTCATATTCCTGAAAAGCAATGAGGTCTTCAAAGACTAAGGTCAATTAAAGCTCTGTACCTGTCTATCCTGTTGGTGTTGTATGATGCTACTTATTACTTTTTTTTTTGTAAAATTTTGTTTTCAAGTTTTGAATAAAACTACAAATTTAACAAAAAATAAAAATGCTAACGATGTAGTGTGTTAATTGGCCATTCTACATATAGAAATCTTAGAATTGTCTTCATAATAAAGGGGAGAGTTTAAGCTTTATTCCATTCATGCTTATTTTCCATCAGTGTATGTGTTACATAACCAAGCAGAAACATTAAACTAACACTAACACTACTTTCAGACCCACACTGTTATAATCTATGCTGAGCTTGCGTTTCATGTTCAGCTGCTATTCTTAGTATTCAGTTTCATAATATCGAGTCATATTATGAAATCCATCCCTCGGATACTATTACTGTCATCACTTTTAATGCCCTGTTGGTTGTAAAGATGCATTTGGCTGATAAATCATTAAACTTGTTTGAACATTGCAGCAAACTTATAAACCTATCGTTCATGTTTATAATTGGGCATCTTTCACCAAAACATTATTATGTCAGAAAACATTTATTTTTTAGCTTCTTCCTTATTTCTATCAGACTCATGGTGATTGTTTATGCAGCAGACCAAAACTTTGGTACTCACCGGCCACGCTATTAAGTGCCTTTAAGGTCATTGTTGTTGGTGCCAGATGGACTGATGTGAGTACTTCACATACTGCTGATTACTGGGATTTTTATGCAAAACCATCTTTTACACAGAGTGATCCAAAAAAGAGAAACCGCCCAGTGAGAGGGCATTTGTCTACTGTGGTTCAGATTCTCTAAAAGTACACTTCAGTTCTAAAAAAAAAAGTTGGGATGTGATGTAAAATGTAAATAAAAACAGAATTCAATGATTTGCAAATCTCATAAACCCATATTTTATTCCCAATGTGGGAATGTGATGAACAACCTGTCCTGGTTTGGTGGCTCTCTGGTTGTTCCATGTAGATTTTTTTTTCCAGGTGTCAATTTTTTTGCACATTTCTATTATTCTGGATGACAAGGGACAGAAATACAAGTACTGAAATATAGTATATCACTCGTGAACAGGTTCCTTCACAGCCGTCACCTTACAACTTTGAGTTGCCATGCTCCTCCTAGCTGTTTCAACTGATGTCCCATTTTTTGTTCTGCAAAACCATTTTACTGAGGTGAGTGAGGTACAGACATATCTTACTGAATACCTGGAGATTACTGATATTTTTTTTTTATCTTATCACCACCTTTGTCTGTTGTCAGTCTTATAACTTTCTCTCCACACTCAGTGGAGAATGCCTTAACAAACTCCTTGAATCTGTTCAGGACCTCTTCCTTTATCTGCAGAGTACTCAGATTACCAGATTTTTCAGTTCCTTTAGTCTCCTTCAACATCCTGATAATACAGCCCATCAGATCTTTGTGTTCCCATTCCTTGAAGAGTTCCATCTTTACCCAGTATGGAGCAACAAGACTTGTTGAACTGCACTGGATTTCCTTTTTTCTTGTTGCAGCTTCCACTAAGAAAAGCCTTCCAGATCGCTTTGGAGCACACAACAAACCATACGTTATGATGTTTTTCACATAACTAATTTGAGGGTCAATGTCATTTTAAAATTGTTAAGCCCTGGGACATCACCTCCCTGTTGTGCTTTTGAAAATTGCTGGTAGTATTGAAGAATTTCTTCATTAATTAACCAATCAACCTGTTGAGGCCTCTGGTTGGGCCTGCCACTCCTCCAACAAAGGCGCTCTCAGATGAGTTTTCTGCATCTTTTCACATCATGCTTGTTATTTCTGTTTTTCTTCTTCCAACTTGGACAGTCATCCTTTATATATCCTTCCTTTACCGCACATATAACATCTCCACGAGCTGGATCTTTCTGTTCCCACTGCCTTGGATTAATCCTTCTCCACAACCTTGTGTTGATGCACTACCTGATGCAGCACCCCCGGGGTTATCTTCCCTGTTCACTCGCTTTTACTATTCATTGCTGACTGAACTAATTAGGAGGTTTTACAATCCGGCCTCCTCTTCATTCATAGCACCTACTATTCCTAACTGATCAGATCTGTTCTACTCTGCATTTTTTCCTCTTAAGCAGGAATTGCAAGCAAACAGCAGATGGCAATAAAGTACTTTTTCAACACCCATTGTCAAATTACTCAATAACATCAGCCTTTAATTTATAGGCTTAGACCCCTTTTCCTGTTTTGTAATTCCCCAAGGCAGAAGGTGCATGCTGCCCCCCCCTCCCCTTCCTTAGTTTGGTTTTGTAGGAGGTTTCTTCCTGTTAAACTTTTAACAGGCATTACAAGAGCTCATTTATAGTAAAGTGGGCAAATTTGGACTATAATGAATTTAAGATGGGATTATAATTGGACTCCATCTTTATATTGCCTTGAATTGACTGTTGTGAACAGACTTATATACATATCTAGGTTTAAGAGTAGTTAATCACATGTATTGATTGTGATAATGCCAGGTGCACGTGCTCATACTACAGTGTGGAGATACATCGGTCCATTTGTAGTGGCTGACTCAACAAAAGTCTGCGTTTCATCATCGTCCAGCGTTATTACATACCTCCACAGTAACTTGCATCAGCTGGAAGGCGGGTCAGTTGATGGAAAATAAATAAATAAATAAAATAACGTGCTTGCCGAATCGACATTATTGAAAGTATATGTGTTTGTGTACCGGCGTTTCTAAAATGTTATTATCTTTGTTTTGAAATGCATGATCAAATGAGTCCAACACATTTCGGAAGGTTTATTTCGGGACCCGCGAAAGGGTTAAGAGAATTGGTGATGACAATGACGCCCTGTCACGAGTTAGGTGACGACATACCGGCACTACAGTACAGAGCCATGCAACAGTAGCTTACAAGTTGTATTGCAACAGTCGGGAAAGTACGGAGATAGAAGATGGCACGCGCTGTTGTCAGTTTATGCCTGCTTTCAGGTAAGGTTTATTGCAATTATTTGTTGTGACAAAGAGTAAAGAGATTGGCATCATTCAGGGCGGTATAAACTCGAAGTTGCTCCGCAGATAAGTTTCCTCACCCTGTGTGACTAATGTATGACTTCAGTGTGTTTGACTCATCCATGAGCCAACATTAGGTTGCTTTCACGCTTTCACGCTTTCACGTCGACGTTATCTGCCGTGTCGCATTTTAATCGCATGCGTAACATTTACAGTTACGGTTTTCTAATCTAGGGAAGAGATAACGTTTGATAACTTTAAAACATTTTTTTTTTTTTTTTTTAGTTTTCAATTAAAAGTGCCACGCAAAAATAACTTATCTTAAGCGTATCTTAACTTGAATACACCGAAGTAAACTCTGAATTTTGAGGCGTGAGCTCGAAGACGATCGAGACGATGCTGGAATTCCCAGAAAATTCCGGGAAATTTCCCCCCGAGTTGTCGCGCGGTGCACTCCGTCAGACACACCTGCAGCTCCGCCTGACGTTTAATAACCTCCTGCAACTATTGATAAGATCAGGAAAATAAGATGATGTCACTATATTATTATTATTATTGTGATTTGTTGCCCCTGAGTTATTACGTCACAAGTAGCTTACTAATAGTTTCTCTCGTCCAAACCTACATTGATCAATTTTTCATAGACATTGTAAAATGTAAAGACCCAAACTTTCACCTACGATGCATTTAGGGATTTTACAGGGGAAAATATCCTAATTCAACTTACCCAGTTGTTTATGTTAATCAAATGTAATGTGTGTATGTTTCCAGGCCTCTTTTTCTACATGTGCAGAGCAGACCACCTTAACTGCAGCGTCACTCGAGATGGAGACCAGGTGACCTACAAGGTGTGGCCACCCATAAAAGACATGACCCCTCATAGCTTCTTGTGGTCCATCTCAGGTGTAAGTTTGACTCATCCCTTACTACTTTGTCAAGACAAACGTTTGTCTCATCGGCAACAATTACAGAACCGTTTTAATCTGTTATTGATTTCATTCAGTTTAAACGTATGTCAACATTAACAGGTTACATTCCACAGAAGTAGTTTTGATGTATTTAACTGTAATAAGAGGGCAGGTCAAAGGGATTGCAAAATACTTCTTCATCCACTTGGAAAATTATGTGGTTTTTAGCTTTTGTTTGCTGTTTAATGTATTAATTAATCTTTCCTTTTCTATATTTCAGACTGTTGTAGCCACGAACGCTAGCCCTAATGACACCGAACGTGGGATCACGAGTACCTTCGACTCCCTGAAGGCCTCCAAACACAATGAAAACGTCTTTTTGAGCAAGCACTACACCTTCAAGGTATTGAAATTGTAAATTTGAGGAAAGCATTTCCTGCTCTCTAACAACTCATGAAATGTGTTAATTGATTGCAAAAATATGAGAAATGAAAGGTAGCAACACAGTATTTTATGTTATTGTCTTAATAACGCTGAGAGATAAGACTTTTTTTTTTACTTTCAGATGATTAGAAAATGTGAAAACTTATAAATTCCCAACAAGAAACATAGTATTTTCGCCATACAACAATAATCTCTGTTGTCTCTATTACACAGAATGGCACTGTGAAGGACTTCACAGCTAACTGCAGTTGTGAGTATCATCTGTCAACTCTAGACTTTGTCCTAAAAGTCTGCCTCGTTATTCTGTCATTTTGTCTCACTCTCTAATCTTCTTTTCACAGTCAGCAGCAGTGAAGCGGACCCATCTAACCAAGTCCAAGGTAAGGATGAACACACTTTATAGTTTACATTACCACTAATCTTCATCAGATATGGGTTGTATACTATAACAAGTAGTAGTAGTGTTATCAGATGTAACTCTTTCAAAGTAAATGCTAATTGTTTGTTTATTTTTACTGGGATGATGTAAGCAATGCAAGATTTCATCATAGGTTTGCACTTCCTGTTAAGGAATTTTAATGAAGCGCCACTGTCGGATGGTGTTCTGTCTCCTCTCTAACAAAGTTATTTGTGTGTTTACCAATAAATTTCAGCTGTAATCTGTAGCTTTATTAAATTATCTTGACTAACATGATGGAAACTAGAAGAAAATGTTTTCTAATGCTTTTTATCATCATATCTGAATAAACCTTATAATGCTGTCTGTTGGTAGATGGAACATCGAAGATCGGGATTGGAGTTGGAGTTGGACTGCTGCTCGTTGGACTGCTGCTCGTTGGACTAATTTTTCTTTACAAATTCAGAGACAAAGTTTTCAGGTATTTTTTTCAGCTTTTTTCAATCATGCCAGCCATTAAGACAACATCCATCCTCCTCCGCTAACATGACTGTTTCTGTTCTCATTGACAGGAAGTGCTGCTGCAGCCAGACCGGTGGCCTCTTCACCTCTGTGAAGGTGATCCATGATGTTCCTCGTGATGAGAGCACAGTGGTCCATATGCCTGTTTCTGGAGAGTCTTAATCCTTTTCATGTTCAGGGCTTTATAATGGGGAGTTTTAACGTGTTGGAGCGTAAAACAATCTCAGAGGGGTTTCTTATTGCTTTAAAAGCACGTTCATGCCTTAAACTTAGTTCCTCTAGCAGTGGTGTGCTTTCATTGTCAGTGTATTGGACAAAAACCTATCATGGACAAAATCTTGTTTTTCTATTTCCTTTTTAATCCATCTATTGTATGGATTGTATGCTGCCTGAAATTGTGCTTATTTTGCTGACAATCATGTATGAGATTAATGTTCACTGCCATATTTATGACATAAGCCAGTACAGTCGTCCCTTCAAATATGACTGGACGGTACTTGAAATGCCAGTTTTTCTTTCCAACTGTGGCAACATGCTGGATTTTATCCGTTTCACATTTTTAATGTTTGGTAGTTTCTTTTTTAGCTGTTGGCAAAACACAATCTGTTCTTTTAACTTGTGTCTCAGCCTTGATAAGAATTCCACTGCCAGTTAGCTGTGATGGATGGATTGGTGCACAGATGAATTGTTGTCGAGGTTGTTGCTGTGGAAGCCGACAGACTCGATGCTGCACCAGCGTGTGCACTTTGAGGACCCATTAATAGTGCAGTGGACAACTTAAGTCCACTCAGGTCCCCCACACTGATAGCAGCATTAATACTAAGCTGTGGAAGCTTGGAGACCCTTAATGCAACACCAGGGAGTGTTCTTTCAGTTTCCTGTAGCATTGCAGCATATTATATAGATATATATCTATATCTTTATATCTTTATATATATATATGGTAATAATAATGATATTTATGTGCATATAAGTATCTATTATTGATATCCAGCTATTAGTATAATAACCCTGATAAATAATGGGCATTAACTGATATTATTTATATTGTATAAACTATTATGAATACACTTTAAGGGTTGGGTGTAATTGAATCCAGACATCCTCTCTTGTATTACAGTGTGGTTGTCATATCTATGAACTGTTTGTAAATTATGAGTTAATCTGTTTGTTTACTCTGTCAGCATTATCTAATCAGATTAATCAGCTTGTAAATCATGCATGTAACCATTGATATATTGTGGTTTGACTTTGCTAAAGATATTAAAGGTGCTCTATTTGAGATATGTTTGTTTCTTTTTCCTTTTTTTTCAGGAAAAAAAGTTCCCTGATTATATGGCAACAGGGGTGTGGTTTATTATCTTCTGATTTGTTTTAGCCAGTGAAGGAGGCTGTAGAGGTGGTGTGAGGGCAGCATGATGAGTTTTGAACTTATGGGGTTTTCCCACCTCTGCTCTGACACAAGCTACTGTAACGTGATCTCAGAAGTCAGTGCCCTGCCTGCTCTCACTGGAAGGTGCAAGCCACAAACAATTATCCATTTAATGAACCAGTTTGTGATAAAGGGTAGAGTGATTTTTTTTTTTAAAGCCAGAGGGGATTATTTAATTGTTCCAGGTCAGGAAACAAATGACTACACACATTAACCGTAGTCACTAATTAAAGAAAGTATTACACTTCATTCTCTAGTTCCTCTTAAGAGTCAGAGGGTCATGAACGAAGTAAATAGTTTTCTCTCAATGTGTGTGTGTGTGTCTGTATGTTTGTGTCAGTTGTGGATGGCTTGAAAAAAACATGTATGGGGTGATAATTTTTAACCAATGAGAATGAACAGGAAGTGATTACAAAAGCAAGCTTTGATGTCCCCTTCGCTGTGTGCTTATCTGGTTGTAATGTTAAAAACCTAAGTGACACCACATCAAAGAGAACATGTTAAATTCTGAGGGTACAGAAGTGGCAGTAATAATCACATAAACAGTAGCACTGTATATCAGGTCATTGACCTTTCTTTCCTCACAGTGGTCTGTTTTTGTGTTTTGCAGTAGTTGCCATGGCAACACATGTAGGCATTTTCAGACTTCTGAAAACCCCCATCCTGTATTTGACTCTATATGACTAATGCAGAAAGCATTTGATCTTTTCCTGTGATTGTTGGGAGATATTTGTGTGTGAAAGTGTAACAGGTTCACATAAAGAGAAAGTGCTTTTCCACGTTTAAAAGTCTTACTATTAAAGTCCTGTACAGCCATGTGAAAAATACGGTATATATAATCTTAAGTTTAAGGTTTTGAGTATCAAGCCATAATAAAAAGTAATCTGTTCCTTATCAGGTCATAAAACAAGTTAAAACAAGTTAGACTGGTGATGTCATTGAGAAAACAATTACTATAACTCATTGCTGCTAACGGTGGATTTACAAGCTACTGAATCGTCAGGTTTACTTAGTTTTTAACACATTGCTTCTGCATGATGACTCAGATTTATTAAGTAAATAATGACAGTGTGTAATATATACCACACGTAGTCCAAATGAGATTGTACTGACCTTATTTTAAGACCTGATCAACATTTTATATGTAACATAGCCTGAGTCATAGCTTGTATTTTTTATAGCCCTGTGCCTATTTTTAGGCTTCTGCTCAAAAATTGTATACCTATAATGAAATGAGACGACCTATATCTCGTAACCACAAGATCCATTTGAATAGTTGGCCAACCACAAGTCCTTCATCCATAAAAACCCACTTTAGGTGAAAATTTAGGATATAAGTGGTTAAATGATGCTTAGTTGGTTCAGGGCTCAAAGTGTGCCAAGAAAATAATCCCCACATCATCACACCATCACCACCAGCCTGAACTGATGTTACAACACAGGCTGGATCCATGCTTTCATGTTGGTTTATCCAATTCCTACCATCTGAATGTAGCAGCTGAATTAGAGACTCATCAGACCAGGTAGCGGTTTTCCAGTCTTCTGTTGTTTCAATTTTGGCAAGTCTGTGTGAATTGTAGCCTCACTTTCCTGTTCTGACCTAACAGGCGTGACACCCGTGGTCCCATCTGACCCCTGACATCGACAAGGCATTTTCAACAGGACACCTGCCGCTCACTGGATAGTTTGTGGAAAAAGATTGTGGAATGCTTAAAAAAAAAAAAAGGTTCCTTAATGTCAAATTGCAAAGACTTTGCAACTCTCATCATCTACGAAGCAAGATCAGACGAACTGGAGACATATCTGTGCGTAAGGGACAAGGCTGAAGACCTTTATCAGAAGCCTGTGGTCGTGGAGCCATCAGACAACACTGCATGACTCATCGGAACGATTGTGGAACTGACCAGGAATATTTCCAGGTTAACACAATCCTCCGTGCGTCTGCAGATGCTAACTAAAGCTCTATCATGCAAAACAGAAGCCATATCTCAATGTGATCCAGAAGCATTGTAGCTGGTGGGCCAGGACTTATCTGAACTCATCCCTATCTGAAATGGATTGTTTCAGAGAGGAAAAGTGTTCTACGGTCAGACAAGTCCAAGTTTGGCTTTCTTGTTGGTAATCCCGGACACCATGTCCTGTGAAAGAGGAGGGAGATCTTCTAGTGCGTTATCAGTGTTAAAGTCTAAAGCCTGCATCTCTGATGGAATGGGAATACATAGGTGCATATGGTATGGGCATCTTGCATGTTTTGGAAAAAAATATGAATACTAAAAACTATAGAAAAGTTTTAGAAAACCATCTGCTCCCATCCAGATGACGTCTATTTCAAGGACGGCTTTGTGCATTTCTGCAGCTATTACAACAGCATGGCTTCACAGGAGAAGAGTCCATGTGCTGAACTGGCCTGTGTACAGTCCAGATATTCCACCATTCGAGAACATTTGATATATCATGAGTCAAAAAATACATCGAAGATGACCACAAACTCTTCAGCAGCTGGAAACTTATATCCAGAAAGAATGGGATTCAATTCAAACTCCAGGAACTCATAACCTTGATGCTCAGACGTCTTCAAACTGTTCTGAAAAGGAGATGCTACACCATGGTGATCATTCCCTGTGCCAACTTTTGAGATCTGTACCAAGCAACGCAAAGTTCATAAACTTTGTACATAAAATTGTCAAATTTCTCAGTTCTGATATTTCTAATTTTACATACATAGATGTTCTGTTGTAAATAAGAATATTGGCTCATGCGATTTGAACGTCTTTTAGTTTTCATCTTGTTCAAATTTCAAAATGTCCCAACTTTTCTGGAATTGGGATTATACTCAGACCAGCCCATCTGACATCAAAATCATTCAATTCCTCTTTTTTCTCATTCTAATGCTCACTATGAACTTTAGCAAGTCATCTTGTCCATGTCTACATGACTAAATGCACTGAGCTGCTGCCATGTGATTGGCTGATCTGTGTTAACAAGCAGTTGAACATGTGTACCTAATAAAGTGGCCGTGGAATGTTGATATTTCATCCTTATGGCTGACTCTAATGCAGGGATCACCAACTTTGGACCTCTTGGGCCACAGTCCTGCAGGTTTTACATGTTTCCCTGCTGCAATTTGATGCAATCTGTTGGTTTCCTTCGGCAAGAATTTTTTATTAATTGGTTTGTATGAATACGGTTTGGATCACAATGAATTGGCTCAAATTGAATTTGTAAAGTGTTCTGAAATGAGGTTGTGAATTGGGGCTAAACATATAAAGCTAAAATGAACACACCTGATTAAAATGAAATGGATCTCCAAAATGTATTGCCAAGTTCTGCACAAGCCTCTTAACGACCCATTATTTGAGTCAGGTGTGTTGCAGCAGAGACACTTTGAAAACCTGCAGGACACTGGCTCAATAGGTCCGGAGCTGGTGATGCCTGAACTAAAATCCACAGGACAGTGGGGCCTCCAGGACCAGAGTTGCTGATTCCTGCTCTAGTGGAAGGGCATCAAATTAACAGTTAAACTTTACTCCCATCTGCTGGTCGATGAATGTTAATGCTGTGCGTGTGTTCTTTCTCCAACAGTCTGGACAAATGTGGCCCTAAAATAAACAAGTGTAACGGGCAGAAAACCCCATACATTCGTAGATATTTACAAGAAGTCCAACATTACATGAAGTACAAAGAAGGAAATATCTGCTGAACAGCCATAGCCAGATGAAACCCATGTAACACATTTTGAGGATAAAAATGATTTTTAAAATGATAATTATTATGATGTTAAACATCACTGGATAATTACTGAAACTAAATAAGTTTAAACATTGGATTTTAAAGCGAGCCACATGGAAATTATTATTATTTTTTTTTAAAGCTGGTTGTACCTTTTAAGGGACTTTTAATTCTTAATTTCAATTATATATTCTATAACTTATTTTTATTCCGTAGTATTTTATTTGTTTCTATACTGCTGCTGAGTTGTTACAATTTCCCTTTGGGATCAATAAGGTATCTATCTATCTATCTATCTATCTATCTATCTATCTATCTATCTATCTATCTATCTATCTA
>JBBBVU010000021.1:6579480-6625287 GCA_037177055.1 Atherinosoma microstoma | reverse complement strand
CCGACTGGGTTGAAATAAACTTGGGTCCATTTTCTCAATATACAACATACTCTGACCTCAAAGTCTTCAACCTCTCTCAGGTAAATCTATTCTTTTTTTTTTTTTTTTCTAAATGGCATTTTGCTGTTCAAATAGAAATGTGAAAGTTCATTCTTTTAAAGTCACTATATTAACCATAATCTTTAACTCATAATTCTTTCCTAGGATACCATATTAGACTCACTTTCTTCTGGACAAAAAGCTAAGTTCCTTGTTGATTCAAACAACTTGTCCAATCAAACTCTTGTGATACTTGTATTCGCAAAACTTGTTGAGTCATCATCTTTGGAAAACCTTGAGTCTTTCTTTGAAATCCTGGTTGATGGAACTTCAGAGGTAAGTTTTTGTCATTGATTCTGTATCTTCCTCGATTTCTATATTCAGACCATGATTCTCTGACAACTGTATATCATTTCTTTTTAGCAAAACTTGACGACAGTTGTGCAAGACACCATCCTGAATCTGACATTAACAGCACTTAGCCCAAATTTACCCACGTTAAATGCTGAGGGCTTCAAGTCATGGTTCCAGGTTTATCTGCCTTTGTTCCTCCCACGTTTTGACAACAAAATCTTTGAAATCATTCCAAGAAATATCACCTGTGACTCCTATCAAGAGATGTGAGTAAAAATTTAGGTTTACTTCTAATTTCTATAGTTAATTGATGTGTCGTAATCTAAAATGATTTTTTTTAACTCAGCTTGGTGAATGAAATAATTCATATTGTCTTCCTAGTGTCAAAGGGTTCGACAACATTTTCACTCAACTCTCTGAGAGGCAAACCCAGCAGGTTTTCAGCTTCACATTAGATTATCTCAGAGAACAACCCACTTCAGGTAAGTTGGCTTCAAAATGGTCTGACTCTAATTATGTGAAACTGAAATAAACACATTTTGTGTCCCATATAACAGTTTGATTAATTTGTTTCTAAGGTCTCTCTTGTGTTGAGCCTGAAATTGATGACAGGCAATGGCTGAATCGCAACTTTGGCCAGTACTATATTCAAGCCTCCTTCATGGATTTTGTGTCCTTAAAAAAGAATTTCAATGGAGTAAGTGATCAGTATTAGTACTTCCATGAATTTACACTTCATTAGAAATCAACATAAGGTAAAAACAATTAGATAAAATCTCCAGGTTGTTTAAAAAAAGTACATTTCAAAGTTGAATATCCAAAAGGTAATTAAACCCATAAATTTGAAACCGTTTTCATTGCCATGACTGCATCACCATTTAAAGTAAAATATCTTCAGAAAAGTTTTACACTTTTCTTGGGTTTGATGTACCTTCTACCAGCAGTTAAAGTTTTTTCTTTTACATGATTAAGTTAATTAGGAACAAAACTTGTATCAAGATAGTTAGCTCAAAGACTTGTGCATAGCTGGATTTTATAGTTAGTTATTTTGACCTAAATGCAAGTTCCAACCTCACTGAGGATTACTGAACAAAAAATCCTGTATACAACGTCATACCAAAAAGTTTCTCACAATTCAGTATTCTAAAGTACTCAGTCTTTTCATATGTTGTCCATAAATTCTCTTACAAGCATAATGTGTTTTAAAACAAATGTTTAAATGTACTTTAGACACACTTTATAATGTGTAGGGCCACTTTAACAATTACTGCATTTGGGTCTAACTTGTAATCTTTAGCTATATCACAAATTTCAATTCAGCAATACATCTATTTATTTGTTAGGTAAATAATATATTATGTTTAGTCAATATAACACTTTATATATTCAATGGTAAAGGACTTTGTAATGTGGGAAGTTTGCAGTTAAACAAAAGCACATGGTTAATAGGTAAGTTGTTGATGTTCACTCACTGTACTTGTGCTGGTCACTTCTAGGTGGAAGTTGCAGATCTTCTCACACTCAGTCAGCTGAGCCAGCTGGCAGCAATCCCCACACAGCTGAACGGGGCACAAGATGTGACAAAAATCATGGCAGTCATCAACCCTGCTGACTTTGCTGCTTTCTTTGACAAAGTCTCAGCAGCAATTGAGGTAAACACATGTGTAATAATTCTTGTTTTGTACTGTACATCAAACCTTCAACATCACTTTTTTTAAACTTGTTATTATTATCTTAAAAAAATCAAGCTGCCATTTAAGGTAAATCAATCCATAACTTACTGAACTGAGTGGACATTCTTTGGTAATCCTACTCTTCTGTTTTATTTTGTTAAAGCTTAAAACAAATCTCTACAATGAGCCAATCTGTCATGAAAGTTACAATAAACTAAGAGTGCACTTGTAAATCAAAGAAATAGTATTTGAGGCAGCTAAATATTAGTAAAATGTCACTGATTCATTTATTTGCATTGTGACATGTAGTGCATGTATAAAAATGGCATGAGTTAGCATGTGATTTATTAATTAGACCAGTTTATTAATAGCTGAGAAAACTCTTCATGTAAAATGCTTAACTGGTTCATAATTTTATTAAAAACTACAGCTACTTAACAAAGCAAACCTTGTTACTAAAGTTAGTTGTAGAATGGACAAGTTGTCTTTTCAGACTAATCATTCAAGGATTATACAAGTTTCTAACAGCTACTGAAAACAAATTACAATAAAATTTACTTTTCCTAGCCTGTTTTTTTGTTTAGTTTTGCTACTTAAAGGTCATAAACACACATTAGCAGAGCGGTTAATGACTTTTACGTTATTTTTCGGAATTTTTAAACAAGCTTAGTGGCTGTTACTGACAGCCATTATAGTAGGCTACTGCTATTTTCCTGTAAATTCACAAACTGGGACTGGTAACACAACACTTATTTTTAAACACTTGGTTTGAACAAGCACGCATTTACCAGAAACAATTTAGCCAACCGACTATCATTTTTTGCTATCTTAAGTAGAAGGTAACTAGCTAACCAGCTACTATAGCTAATGAAAATACGCACCTGCATAATATGTAAACCGCTGTTTACTTTAGCCAGACTTAGTGACGCCGGAGTAGCCTAGCTTTGTAGCTCTGACGGACGGTTAGGGGAAATATAGTAAAGGGCGATTTCACTAAATATTACACCTGTTGAGGGAAAAATAAAAAGACCAAGGAAGAGGATTCTGGATGAGTTGGGAAAAGATTGACAAGGTTTGTTAAAAAAATAAGCAAAATAAACAGAGTATGGAATTGAAATTGGAGAAACCATTCGGAAGTCCGATCTGACAGAACTCTGGAGGGGTTCTGAGGGCAAAGTAGTTAGGAGCTCTTTTTAAGCCAGTGTCCTATTGGCGTCACTGATGGTGATAAAACTGTTGCCCTCCTTGAAGTACATGAGATATGGTTCAGTCCAGGCTTGTCTCAATGACTGCCTGACACCTTTGTTGTGATATAGTCCATCTCCCGATGTATATAATGCATAATTTCTTGATAGTATAGCACCTATTGTCATGTTTTACGACAGTGACCCAAGGGCACAAAGATGTTCTGATTGTGCTCAGGAAGAACAAAGAGTATTTCTTATGGAGATACTAGCATTAATTGACCTCATGAGTTTGACCCTATAGTGAGGCTAAAACATGATGGGAAAGGTAAAACATGAGATTTCCTCAACACACCATTTTCAGTCAGGTAAAGATATAAAAAAAAAAAAGAAATCACAATACTCAATTTAAATAATGAACTTATTTAATCTACTGTCTGCATCTAACAATTTTGGCATCTCAAAGGTTCTGTATCACAGCTGAATCTTAAAAGCGAGATATAAACATATATAGTTTATTTTGTTGTCTGTATTCACCAAAATACTGCTTCTTACTTAACACTACGTACATTTATCCCCAGGTACAGTCAGCCAACTACACACAGGAGGTGAAATCTGCCTTCCTCCAGGCAGTTTTTGACAAAGGGGGTCTCTCCTCTTCAGCTGTGAGCGACGAAGATTTCCTGCTATGGCTCAAGGTGCGACTGAGGCCTTTGCTAGTTGACCTTTCTCCCAAACTGGTGACGGCGTTATTCAGCGTGGGGACAAACAGGACCTGTAACAGCAGCCAAGAGATGTAAGAATTTAAGCAGCCAAATTTAAAACTGTAAAATATTCTGTTTTAGCTGCAATCTGAAATAATCACTTTTGGTTTTGCTTTTAATATAATGACTAATTTTTATTTGTAATATTTTTTTTCTATTCAATTCATCATAATTTAGGATTACATTACTTGACACACTACAGAAGTCACTGAGCAACAACACCCAAAAGGAGATCTACAAAAACATTGTCCTATTCCTCCAAGGTTTGTTATATAACTCACACTGCATTTGAATGACCACAAAATCAAATGAGGATCTGTAAATGAATTCTTTTTACATAATACAATACATAATTTTTCCCTTATGTAATATTTGTACCCAAATAAATGTACATCCATCCATAAAACAGGTCCAGTGCCACTGAAATGTTACAGTGGTGGAAGCGTCTACATCTATCTCAGGAGCATTTTCCTCAGTTTTGGCTTCCCAGATTTACCTACATTCATATCACTTCTGCCACCGACACGGAAGTCAGAGGTAAACGAACAGAAATCTGAAATATTCAGAATATTAAGAAAGTGAAACTTGCAAGAGGAACACAAAAACTCAGGCGCTAACTTATTTGTTTACTACTACTTCTTCATTCCAGCTCATAAATACCATCAGCACCTCAGAACTGCGCCAGTTTCTCAGTCAACCCGGTGGGATTGATAACAGCTCAGGCATTTGTGACATTTTCAACAACTACAACAAAACTGCCGCCTTCCTTGAAACTGTATGTGCTTCTTTTAAATTACTGACCATATTTACATATCGGAACTAACATCCAAGTGTGAATCTGTTCATGTTCTTTAAGGTCATTGAATATGTAATTGCATGTACTGTAAATGCCCCATTTAGGAGGACGTTCCAGATGATGTAAAGGTAGTGATCCTTCCCTGTGTCTGGCCTTTGGCCCTGAGCAGCTACAACAGAACTGAGGTTAATTTCTGGTTTGACCTGCGGTTGAAGAACTATCTAAGATTCCTCACCCAAAACCTCATCAGCTCCACCGAAATACAGAATGCCTCATGTGTCGCCTTCCAGAAACTGTAAGTGTTCTCTCAGAGTCAGATCATTCACTGGATGCTGTGCATGAAACTCATTTTGTATAACTGTCCTTTTAACAGGGTGAGTTTTATGGGAAACAGCTTCACATACAACATCTCAGAGTTTGGACAGGCTGATGTGTACGCATCCATCAAGAGCTACTTAAGAGTTGGTAAGCTGTATGAGAGTTTAAGCAAGTGTGTGATTAAAATGTAATGTGCAATGTGGTTTATTAGGCTTCAAGAATTTTTTATTTTTTTAAAAATAAAGTTGGCACAGGTTTTTAACATGAGAAATCAGTTGCATGCAGTTGCAATTTATGTTCACCTTTTTTTTGGTTTAGCTATTTAGCCACTTGGGGGAGTATTGAGCTGGGTGTGTCATGCAACTTGAGTTTAGGTTTAATCTACAGGTTTTTTTTTTAATTAGAGTAGATGGACGGTGAGGAAGACATGGTTCTTACTATAGCCAGTAAAACCTTTTATGCACGCACTTTTTTTGAATTAACCAACAGAATCTAGTTTTTCTAATAAATGGGAACACCACCAAAAGAAAGGACTAGAGGATTTCTCCAATGCTTGATAACACTTTGCTTTCCCTGCTGAGGCTTAGACAGTAGCCTTCATAACCATGCATTTGACCATATTTATCTCATCATTCATTATATTAAAAGATAAAATTATTTCAACATTATATGTTTGAATCTTTTGCTGACAACATGTTGAATTTCTGCTTTGGCCACAGGGTCTGGAGCCAGATGCTACAATTCCAGCGATCCAGAACTAAACTCTACCTCCTGGTTTGCCAACTACATCGGCAGCTTTGTGACATTTATCACCCTGGATGACGTCACCGCCTTTGTCTCCACCACTCAGGTGTGTCCAGATATCACATCTGTGCAATATATTTGAAGCTTTAAACAAACAGACGTTATTTTAATTAAACTAGTTATTTCATTACCTATCATTTATTTATATTATTATTTATTTTATTACTGTAGTTGTTTTACAGTTTCAAACTCGCAGGGTTTATTTGGTCCGGTCAAGTAGTTTTTCTGCTTTTTGTTGTTTTGGCTCATACGATTCTTAACTGAGTGAAATGACCCAGAATTATTTCAAGGTCGTCTACCCTTGCATCGATAAGTAACTAATTTGATCCTTTTTGAAAAGTAAGTAAAAAAAACTAACTTGTCATGTTTGTTTATTTTTGAAGGTTGGGGTGTTCTTGGAGGACCAAACCAATCTGGAGCTCTTTAACAACACAGCTATCCCAGAAAATGTAACCAGCTACTACATCTCACAGCTTTATGCTTTCAACCCATCCTTCAGCTCTATTAAGTGAGTGTCCACTCAAATATAACACAACTGCATCAGCTGGGAAAACCAATGTTTTTCTTTCTATATGATGTGTGTTTATTTTCATACGTTTGATGGGGTATTCAAGTATTTTTTTTTTCACTATTTCTTTCAGGCTTCCAGGCTCTTTGTTGTGCTCCTCTGACGTCCCAAGTTTGGCGTATTCGTCTCTGAAAGAAGCTGAGGCCATAGTTATCTTGAACAAGCGGAAGATCTTCTGCAATGGAACAGAGGATCCAGAGGTACCAGCTCCAAAAGTCAAACAAAAACATTTTTTTGCCACATTGCACTTCCTGCTGTTTGGTCTAGCTTTATTTTCCCTTTTCTGCTTAAGATTTCCTTTGGTATAACACAATCATTGTATGAAACTGACTTTTGAAATACTGGATGACAGTATAAAGTGGCAAATTTAGTTGCACATTTTATTGTCTATAGATAGATTCTTGTAGTTGATTGGTCTAATATTACTGCTTCTCATCTTGGTGCAAATTAACAGAACTTTTAAAAAACAAAACATGAAAAGTGATGCAATAAATTTACCTTTAAAAAAATCACAACACCTTTCAGGCATGTCAAATAGAAATTCCAAAGGGTCGATCACTTTTAACAAATGAAAAACAAGGATTTGTTATTTGGATGTATTGTGGAGGATTTTACTGGAAGCTACATCAGTGAACATGTGAAATTTTAAGATTTGCGTACTGTAAACTTTCTTCTATAAATTAAATAAGTAAAGAAAAACAACTTGAAATTCCTCTTTTGTTAATAGGTATCTGCTGCTCTGGCATCCACCATCAAGACCATCACAACGCAGACGTTTGTAAATCTCGGCAGCGCCTCTTCAGGCCTGACCACCAGCCAGATCACTTCTGTGTCCTCATCAGTACTCACATCCTCTTTGTCCGTCCTGAGCTCAGTGACCACCTGGGGCCAGGGCCAAGCCAACACCATCATCCAAACCATTACCTCCTCAGGCTTCCAGGTAATAACTACACAGATAGTTAACATGTCTGTTAACTACTTTTAATGACTTTAAGATTAATTTTCTTCCATCAGGTTTTATGTCATGTAAAGTGATTCAGAAGTAGTTGCCACTTTACAGAAAATTTTATGGATGCAAATGTAATTGACAGATCAACGATGGATCTAAACTGGAATCCCTCGGCACACTGGTTGCTGGAGTTCCTGCAGAATCCATCGAGAAAATTACAGCTATTTCACTACTCGGCATCTCTACGAGCACCAGCTTTGTTTCCAACATGCTGACAGCCCCAAAAGTTGTCCAGCAGACCTTCGTCAAAAAGGTACAAGTTATCCATCATCAGAGTTTAGTTTTTAAAAGGATCTTTGGAAGGAAAACAAGGCATCAGGATCTTTTTGAGCACTTTTATGAGGTTTTCTTGCCAAAAACAGCAGTGAATCATAAACACTTTCAGAGATTTACTTACTTTTCTATTGCAAGGTATGTCAGTATGACATTTGTAACATTTTGGTGGGATGTGTAAAAAAAACTCAGGTTGATATGAACTAATCCGCAAGATTCAACAACTTTTTCTGTCTTCCTGACCAACGCCCTCGCAAGTTCATACATAACATAACATAAATACTTTTAATTTCTTGGCAGATTATTTCTGTGGACACAAGTCCAGCCAAGGTGGTGTTGAATGTCCCCGATGCCATGGCAACTGAGATCCCACCATCCTTGTTGGTGTTTTCTGAGACCACAGCAAATATCAGTGTGATAAACAAAAAGACGTGGACACGAGATCAGGTCAGGATGTGCTTGTGTTATTAAAGTGCCAAAATTTAGTATTAAGCCTTTAGTTTTTATATAGTATTATATAGCCTTATATAATATTTATATTACTTTGACACCTTGTTTTAAAAAAATTTTTTTTTTCCTCTTAGTCCACCATGTTTTTTGGGAATCTGGGTAAAACAGACTTCGACATTGAGCAGTAAGTGAATATATCCTGCAATCATTTATTGGTTTGTTTTGAGTTTTTTTTCCAAGAGGTGATCATGAATGTAATATTTATTCATTTGTGGCTTCATACCCCCCCCCCATAGACTTTCTCCACCTGTGCTGCAAGGCTTCACATGCACATCGGCCGATAAAATGACAAAAAAGATGATCCGTCGATTGATCCGTGCTTGCAGACCAAGAAGAGGCAGAGCCAAGGTGCAGCTGAAGGAAGCACAGGTAAAATAATAAAATATTACCAAAGTGCATTGTCTTTTGTTGGTAATTAAAGTGCTGTTTGACTTTTAAATCATAAGTAGAACATCAACTTTTGAGTTAAAGGTTAGGTTTGTTAAGGCAAGACAGGTTTATTTATATAGTATATTTCATGTACAAGACAATTCAAGGTGCCTTACATAAAACATTAGAAGCATTACAGCGGGGTGCAGAAGAAGCATTAAAAAGTATTAAAAATAAACTTTGACAATAAATTAAATAAAACAGAAGAAAAAAAGGGTTAAGGGTGATCCTCCCAATTAATAAAATCTATTTTCACATTTCTACTTCCAGCTGACTTGCATGTACAACCTGCTCCGTGGAGACCTTTCTCAGAACTTCACAGATTATCCCTCAGACATGCTTCTCTACTTCGAGTACGTTGATATCCGTATATCTGCTGCACTGGCCTCATCATTTGTCTCTGATTAAAAAAAGATAAAATCTTTTTCCTGTTTCCTTTTTCTTTTTTTTCAATGAATCTATTACAGAAACACAGATGTCCAGAAAAACAACTGCAAGTCATACTTTTCGGCTCTGGGTGCTGCAGATTTTTCTGTGGCCTCCACAATTTTGAACAAGTCTCCACAGCTACTCAGTGAGGCCACGACCTGCTTGGTGAGTGTCATTAGAATATAGAATAATTTGGGATGGCTTTGCAACATATGACATGTGAACATATAAAATGCTGTGATAATTTATTATGAATCTAGATGTTACCAACATGTGTCACTAGTTACACACAAGGTAACGTGGTGGAGCAGTTTAACACTGTGTGATCTTTGATTGTTTAGGGTATGAATGGAACAAGCCTGAGCAAAGATGACTTGGAAGTACTAGGGAACATGACCTGCAGCCTGGATGGATCTTACATCAAGAATTCTGACCCCTTCATCCTTGAAAACCTCAAAGCCTGCAAAAACTTCTCTGACAGCCAGGTGGCTGCCATGGAGTCACTACTGCTGTCTGGGAAAACAAAATACGGGTATAAAAATGAAATACAGTTGTTAAGTCTACATATTAACGTGATTTATTGTAAAATAACTAAGAAATATGTTTGCCAAGTTGAAATAGAAAAAAAAAATTGCACCACCTGTAGCTACTTGAGGTATAGGGTGGAATTTTTGTTTTGTTTAGCCATTTCAAGTTGCAAGACATCATTAAACATGATGCATAAATTGGTATTATAAACCATGTCAGTGGTGAAGATATTTCCAAAATCTCCCATAAAGAGAGAGTACAGTATTTTGGCTGAGATATCGGGGAGGCCAGGGTTAGCTATCATGCTAGATGTTAACTTCTGCAAGTTTAATGTAATCCCTATGGTGTATAAGAAAAAAAGAAACAAATTGTATAGTAGCCAGATAAGTCCTGGGCATTAACTTTGTTGATGTTATTCACTCAAAACAGTACTTAACTTGATAGCCAAACATAACAATACTCTAGATTTTAAATAACTTGGACTAAAGTTAGCTTATCTCCCCCAAAAGCAAATAAAAGTCCCTACAAACTCTGGAATAGTTACTGTACAGGGACCCAGTTGTTTTTATGGTGTTTTTTTAAAATGTTTTTTTGGACTCCATCCCGAGATAGCAGACATGTTTGTGCCCAATCCAAATGATTTTGGATTGTGGCTCAGTTACGCCACCGGCAAGTGTTGTGTGGGCCAGAAGTGGACTAGATGTCAGCTCCCAGCCTGGCTTGGATTATGGCTAGTCTCCTGTGGGCCACATGTGGTCCAGATGTCAGTTTTTGGCCCAGACGTTGATTACGGCAAGTGTTTTGTGGGCCAGAAGTGGGAAGCCTGCCTCATGGCATGTGGTAGTCATGTGGCTGAGCTTTGGCAGCCATACTCACATTTAGTCAACGCCATAAATTGAGGCCAAACATTTTTTGCTGTCTGGGAAGTGTCAGCTCACATTATCTAGTATTGAAAGCATAAACATCACTGTCTTTGTATTTCAAGGTAAATCATTTACACCACATTCCATAGAAAACCATAAAAGGTTTAATGAAATAAATAGATTAATCCAACTTTATATTTCCCCAAATTTATATAAACCATTTTGAAATATTTGCATCGCAAAACAACATGTGGATTAGGTTTTGAGCGGCTCTCAGAGGACATGGAGCTTGGTCTTGTTCTTTTGTGTGAACATCTTTGATATTTCATAGGGGAAATCTTCTTCGTATCAATGTACCATTCCACAACAATAAGAACATACTATCTTCAATTTTCAGAAATACCACCACCTGGAACAAACAAATGCTGGAGGACCTTGGGAACCTTCCTCTGTACTTCACAAGAGACATTTGGAGCCACTTCAAAACTGTATGTCTTCAACTTTTTCTCTTGTTCTCGATCCTTTATGGTCTAATAAAACCCTTTGGAAATACCGTATGCAGAATAGCATCTTACAGCTTGGCATGAAAAATCTCTTCTTCTTTTCCCCTGCTTTTATAGTCAACCAAGAGAAAGTTCCTTAAAGGCTTTATGCCCAACTTAAGGAAAAGAAGGACACAGAAGAGGAAGCTGAAGAAGCTGTTTAAACAGATTAGCTCACTTGTGGCAAAACGAGCAGCAGGTAAAACATTTAATAAAGATTTTTTTCTTCTAAATCCAACAAATGTTTTGTCAATCCATCAAGACAATAATTTGCCATGTATTTGCTGCATCTATAATCATTAGCTGCAGCCCTATGCTTCAACAGCACCCTCACAAGCTCTCTCTTTTTGATCAGGCTGCACTGTGGGCAACATCACCCAGGTGACTATTAGCGATGGTTCTTTCCCCTTTGGCTACGATCAAACGCAATTCGACCTCTGCCTGGACGTCCCGGTTTTGAAGGACAACCTCGACTCTATCTGTGAGAAAGTTGATGACGATGACTTCCAGAAAATCATTCTGAAGAAACTCAATCAGGTAATAATTAGGAACACCTGGGGATTTTAAAAAAGAGCAAATATGCCTTTTTATGACTTGAAAATGATGCGTTAGACTTCTGGGTCACCAAAACCCCAATACTATCATGAAGGTGGCATTTTTAAATGTAGATAATTTTGTTTGTGTATTAAGATTTCAGTTTTATTTCAAAACATTGCTTAAGTCACCACCCAGTCTCTGTTCTTGTAGGCGTACCCATCAGGAGTTCCTGATGAAGAGGTCCAGTTACTTGGTTCAGTGTCTCGTGTGGCCTCAAGTGATGACATCTCTAAGTGGAGCATCACTAAAATTGACACCCTTGCGGCTCTCATGGAAACTTCAGATGGAACCTGGGAGACAGCAAAGGTAGGAGTATTATGAGAGACATTATCAGACTCATAAAACCCCAGTTACCTACACTTACGTATGATTATTTTTTTACTTGATGTTTTCTTCCTTTATATTATTTAGATCAAAGAAATAATCACAAAGTATCTGAATACCTCTGGGAACTCCCTGGGCAGCACTGAGCTGAACTTTATTGACTCCTACCTGTGCTCTTTAAGCACCAGCACAATAAAAACCATCAGCTCTGACAGTATCAGGTTGGTGTCAGCATGTAGCCATCAGATAGACTTAGCCTCTGTAAGTGTTTATCTAACACTGCTTTCCTTTTATCTCTCAACCCGTCAGAAATGCCAACCCCCTGAATGTGGAGACGTGTTCAGTTGAGCAGAAAAGGGTCCTGTATGAGATCAGTAACTCTTCCTTCAGCTCACTACGATCCAGCTCCACTGCCTTTTACAATTTGATTAAGGCCTACCTAGGTGAGAATACACGGTACCTGTCTGTCTGGTCATTAATCAAAGAACTACTCTCTAATTTAACTCTTTCCTGTCCACATTGACAGGTGGAGCACCTCTTACGGACGTTGTGGCTTTGTCAACACAGAACATCAGCATGGATGTTGACATCTTTAAGAGTCTGGAACCTAACGTGATCAATGTAAGGATATTTAAAGGTTTTGAATATTTTTTCAGTTTAGTCTTGAACATACTTTTTACAGCTATACAGGGACGATGCTTTAGCCTAACTTAAATTTCTGCTCCTTTTACTGGCTCAGGAGGTAGGTTGGTCATCCTTTAATTGTAAAGCTGGTAGTTCAATCCTAGTGGTGTAAATATAGAGGGCAAGACACAGAGCCCTTCATTTGCACCACAATGTATCACTAGAATGTTACTTTAGATAAAAGTGTTTGCTATATGAATGAAATGTACTGATTTATAAACAGCTGTTGAAATGGTTTAGACTAAAAATGAATTTGGAAAAGAAAGTTAATTTCTTTGTTTGCTTTTTTTCTTTTTGAAATCCACAGGCTTTAACTGTGACCAACGTGCAAGGCCTCACGGGAAGCCATTTACGCGATCTGAAGTTGTTTGAGAACGATACCTTGATTCAGACATGGGTAAACTTGCAGGACCAGTCAGACCTGGACAGACTGGGTATTGGCCTAATTAGCAACAGGACTACTTCAAGCGTTACAACACCCAGCTCAAACGTTACAGCACCCAGCTCAAACGTTACAGCACCCAGCTCAAGCGTTACAGCACCCAGCTCAAACGTCACAGCACCCAGCTCAAACAGCACCGCTGCACCAGTTACATCAAATGGACCTGTGACAGCAACACATGGTGCTTCAGCTGCAAGTACACAGAATGCTACAACCAGCTCTGCAACAAAAGGTAAAGATAGAACATTCTGTGTTTGCAAGTCCAGATTGAAATAGCCAGTGTGTATTTTTTTTGTTTTGAACAACTCATTAACTCACATTCTTGAAAAGGTAGGAAAATGCATCCTCCAAGATTTTGCAACAACTTAACCTGCAAAAGGTTCATATGATGCAAAGAAACGTTACTAACTTACATGGGGACGAGGCTCATGCACCTTATACGCTATCTAAAGTTAGTTTTAAAAAACCAGTGAGGATTGCTTTTAAATTGTTGCTTAATTTGAATTTAAACTTTATTCATGCCAGTTTATCCTATTTAATTACTATTAGCCTCATATCCTGCATTGTTGGTGTCCAAAAATGGCTGATTGTTTAGTTTATAAGAAATTTAGGTGGCACTTTATGGTAAGGGTACAAATTGTGTACTTAAGTAATCCTTAGTAGATACATGACTCACAAGGAGTGGATGTGTGAATTAATTCAGGTTATGTCATATCATATAATATATCATGTATGAAATAACCCCCATTCATCTGGTTTTCATAAATACTCTTTAGATCAAAGCCTTTGAGCTTATCTGCACGAGCTGTCAAATAATTAGAAATTGAAGCCAGTTTGGTACTAATGGGAGCTGAACTCATGTGCTACTTCAACTGAACTGAATCATGATAGAATCTATAATACGATTGATGGTATTTTTTTTGTCATAGATAAAATAATTTTAACTTTATTTGATCACGTTTTGAGTTACAGTTGGATAAATCTTAAACAAATAGCACTGCACTGCTAGTATTAGTGTGCAGCATGTACAGTAACAGCTTCACGGGTCATTAAAAAGTAAAAAGAGTTAACCTTTATGGTGTTTAGGGGAGAAAAAACTATGATAACAAGGTTTTTAAATATATTCTTGTTAGCTTGGAAGAGAGAAACTGAAAAGCTGAAGTCAATGTTCCATGTATGATTGCATGATTGGCATTAAAGGTCTTTCATTGCAGCTTGTGTTTTTTATGAGGAAACATGTCACAGCATGTCTGACTATCTTCTATCTTGTCCACAGCAAGTACAAATAACACAACAGAGACCCTGACTAATGCAACAGTAACGCAAGGTGAGTCCAGAGTGTTACAATAAATGTTGGGTTGTTTAAACCAACATCATGTAAATATGATTTATTTACTTTACGATGCATTTGTGAAATGATAAGAAACTACGAAAATTACTATTTGTTTTAACTCTATTATCTGTGTGTGTCTGCTTTCCAGTTACAGCCACAAATGTGGGAGTGGAGTATGTAAACCCCCCAGCTCTCATCTTCTTGGCTGTTTTGCTGACAGCTGTTCTGTAAATATGATGACAGCAAGCCTAAACAAATGTTTAACTTATCTTGAATAATAAGCAGTAACTCTATTTTTTTCCTTCTTCTGTTGCCATGAATTTGTGAATTTTGTTGTTCGTAATATTTATTTATATTTAAAGAAAAGTGTTTACCAGCAATTAATTAATTTCTGCTTTTATTTGTTTCTGTGTTGTAAAACTATCTAAATGATTTGTAAGGGAACTATCACAGGAATTATAATGTAATATTTTCATGTGGGGATATGGGAAAATGAAATTAATCACAATTAACCAAAAAATGCTAATCTATATTCAATCATAAGACTAACAAAGTTTTCACATTTATTTTCTATTTCCTTTCATTTAAACTGTATTGCTATTTTATAAATGAACTTATCAATAAATGCATACTTATAAAAAGCTCATGCTTGCTTGTGTTTCTTTGAATGGATTAAAAAATGATCGGTTTTGTCTTTAAATTATTCATATCAAATAAAACTTTTTAAAATAGATGAAATAATAGCAGTGCTCATTATTCTAGTTTAAAGGTAATGATTAAAGCTTTCTACACTTATGTTTTTATTTGCATAGAAAGAACTTGTTATGATTGCAGTCTTGCAGGAACACCCAAAGCGTCCCGCCCGCAATCCACTGGAATGCTGAAGGGTTAAAAAGTGAAATAATTTTTATTTTCATGAAGAATATTCTGGCTCGAACACTTTGACTAAGCTGTGATTTAAGTGAAACTACAGCTTGAATATTAGGCATTAAAATGAAAAACAGTCACAAAAGTAACAAAAACATTATCAGCAGCAGCTTGTAAATGTTGTTCTGTCTTTATTTAGATTAAGAAGACTGTTAGAGAAAATAGATAAAATCCTGCAGTGCTCTGAAATTTGTTGTGGTTCAGTCTTTTCTGTGCTGAAATAAATCATAGAAGGGATATAAAGCACCTTTCCTTGGATTTATATCTTTCGGGAACCTAAAAAACCTGCATTATTTATTATCTCCTTTCATGTCAAATTCTTGGTAAGTGCTCAAGGAGTCTGGTGGCAATCTAACCATTCAACTCGAGAGTTGGGGGGGGGGGCAATTGAATTGTTAAATGATGACAAAGCAGCAGCGACTCATTAATTACAACAAAAATGAGAAATGGAGGAGTGGGACCAAACGATAGGATCTGCTGTTTTTAAAGAATAATAAAATCCCTGCTGTTGAATCTGGAAACCCAGTACTCAGAAGAATTTGATTTCAGTAACGGGAGAAATAACATTGATCTTGTTTATTTTACAGAATTATCTGAGAAATCCCTTGCAGAAACCATCTAGAAATGGGCAAATGCTTTCAAATAATACAACATTGAGCTAAAAAGTAGATAGTAGCCACAACCACTGAATATTATCACAACTAAAATCCCCCCAGTGAGGGATTTATTTTTGTATTTTAGCAACACATAGTCTGGCAAGCTGCAATAATACACCTGTCCAATAATACCTTATCAATATTAACATACAATGTTGATAAGAGCATTTTAATCAGTACATGGTGTAACATTATAAATGAAAAGCCTAACCGACCTGTGTGCTTTCTGAGTCTAATAGCTTGATAAATGCGTGCAAAATGCATGCATGGTGTAGTACACAGCTAAAAAGGCTCCTTTAGGTTTTATCAAATAACTATGCAAGTTCATTTGGAGCAGTCTTAGAAACCTGTCCAATTCTTCAAATAAAGATGGGCAATTTATACTGAGCCACTATGGAGACCCTGAACAACCATTGGCGGCCCATTGTCCCCCTGTTCATTAAATATACAGTATGGGCCTTAGAAATGCTGGCTGGGAAATGTAATCTAATAATAGCAGAAGATGAAAAGTAGAAAGATTTCTACTATGAATGGACCTTAGCAAGGCTGAGAGTGTTTTTTCTTTTTTTAACCAAATTTTATACTAAGTACTATCATAAGTACTACTAAGTACTACTATGGCTAAAAAGAAAATTAACACCTCCTCATTGGTAAACATAAAATTTTGATTATCCACTTTAAATAATGGAGAAAACCAACAGAACTAAAGATTCAATGTTTTAGCAACAAACAGTTTTGGATTAGATCCATTATTTTCTGATGATGAAAATTCAGATTTTGGTACCAAACCATGGTGAGGATGACGAAACACAAAGTAGTTGCACTGTCTGTAACAGGTGATGAGAAATGTTACTTTATATACACACATCATCTGCTGTGTGTGTAGGTTATATATATGCACCTTTAATATCTGATTTACAGAAAAACACATTTTGTATTTATTTTTTCTTTTCCACAGAATCCTTGAGTTCTTCTTCTCTGTCAGTTTCTAGGTGTACATCGCGAGGTACATCCACTGTAAAACAAAGGAGGGGAGAAATAGAATAGTGTTTCATAAGAGTTAAGTGATGAGGTACAATTACTGCGTAAAATATCCTTTTCCTTTTATCTGAGCCAAATGAGTTTAAAAGATTCAGAAGTTAAAATGACAGCACCTCTGATTCACGGAGAGTCATGGACATCCCATCTGACAGCTGCTTGAAGATTTCTGTAAAAAGATTTTTTATTTATTAGAAAACATCCGTTCAGACATGCAGTGGCAACATTACTCTTGACTGCATGTGGAGCAGAGAAACTGAAGACAAATCAAAAGAATATGTTACAGAAAAGCTTTCTTTTTAGCTACATGTATACATTTTTTCCAGTTTCTCTAATTGTATATGATACACACATACTGCCTATTTTTGCTCTGGTAAAGTGTGTTTTCTTGTACAGGCATGGGTTGTACATCCCAAACAACACTTTCTGTGTTGTGATCAAGTGCTACTGTGTTTACCCAGATACTTATGACATGAGGAGACCCAGCAAGGAGTCTTTCATTATAAAACAACGCCCAGGGCTTATGAGGAACTCTGGTTCCCCCCACCCAGCCAGAATGGAAAAAAAAACTTTACTAACCCAAATACAAATTTTTTGGAAGTTAAATTTGGTAAATTTGATCAGATTTGTTGCAGCGTTTGCATCTGCAGTTAAAAGGAAGTAATATCAGCTTTATGCTGTCTGCAGATTTCCAAGTGTACTCACGGGACATGCAGTCAAAGCGAAGGACGAGACAGATGAAGCTCTCCAGTGTTATGTGTCCTGAGGAAGCGCCGTAACGTAGGGCCATCAAATTCAGCATGTCATCGCTGATGCCTTTTCCTAACCAACATAATGAAAGAAAAGGTTTGGTTTGTATTTGGGAGTTCTGTTTATTTGGTTATAGTTCATATTACCCAAAAGCCTGTAACTTTTATTATAAATGGATTAAGATTTTTTTTTGGCAGCTTGGGGGGCAGCACCAGCAAATAGCTATCTTAACATAGAGTGTGTAAATCATTGACCGGCTATTTTTATTCAATGCAAGCTTGTGTTTCCTCTAATGTAGCACACTCACGCCTTTCATCTGTAGCAGTGAAAGATGGCATACCTGAAGCAATGACTGCACTTCTCAGCTCAGCAAGTGACAGAGTCCCTGTTTTGGAAATATCACAGAGGTAGAAAATGTCCTGGAAAACAGAGATCGTTTAAGTCTGGGAATCTTAGGCTTAATTAGCAGTTTCTGAATTTGCTCATTTTACCTTGTATGTTGCAACCTTCTTCCAAAGTCGTACAAACTCCTCTGCGTTCAGTCTGCCGGTGATAGATGTCTATTTAACACCCAATTAAGGGATTAGTGCTGCACATGTAGTGTCATGCCTCAGCCTGAAGCGTGAAACTACTGTATGTTAAACCAAAAGAAAGGCAGGCAGGTTTTGGCAGGTACACTTCTTGTGTGTGTTTATGAACTACATATTTGTCTCTAGGCAAATGAGCATTTGAAAAAGAGGAGGGAAGCAGGAAGAGCTTATTTTCCATCACACTGATTCAAGTGATTTTTTTTATGGTAGGATACATCCATGAGAGCAACCATGCTGCGACAGGCATCAATGCTGAAGCCTCCAGATTGCAAGTCTCCTGAGTAAAGAGGAAAAATCATGACATTAAACTTTAGCTTGATATAATTTCCTGACTTTTAAACCTGCTTGCATTTATCTCCAAACCTGTCAGAATTTTGTCATTGAGGAGTCTCTGAAGCTGTTCAGCATCCACTTCTTCATACTGGAAATTGAATGAAAACATGCATCTATGTTTGATGCCTTCAACTGAACTTTCATTAAGAAATTAAAATGTTACAAAATGTTGAAGATTTTCTAAAAGACAGACATTACCTTGTCAGAGAACTGACGGAACAGGGTTCTCTTACTGTCATCATCAACTCCATTCTCCTCTGTTTTGTGCTGCAAAAGACAATAAAATATATGGGACATCTCATGCTGTTTGTGTAATATTCCATTTATACAATAAACAAATATAGAAAAAAGTTTAAAATGTGAGTAGCACAGGCATAAAACTGAGTTAACCTAGCTGGTGATAGCAGGGCCAGGTCTAGAAAACGTTTGATGTGGGGGCCAGGTAGGGGCACAGATGGGAAAAAGAATGACACATGTAAATGAGCCTTTTAAATAAAAAAGCCTAGATTTTTATGAATTGATTACCTGATTGTTTATTTGTATTACCAGTTGTTTACTTAGGATGATCCTGTATTGTATGACTAATCACCGCTTAACAAACCTTTACTTCCTTGATAACAAAGAAAACTTTTTTTGAGCCAAATCAGCAGTTTTATCAGTGCTTCTTCAGTATTATTGGCCGCTTAACTTTGAACAGTCATCACATCTGGTGAATTTATGACTTTTACATCCTCCTTATGAAATGTATTATCCACTTGGGCGATTGGCAAGACCATGCTGTATAAATGCTGCATAGTGATCATGAATATGGAAAAGTTGCTCTATGCGTTCAGTTGCACTTGGGCATCTGAGGTTAATCAGGTAAAGGTCAGTTTATTGTAAATATTTGACTGCATATGCTTGGAGTGGTACCTGGGGGCAGGCAGAGTCAGATTTATAGCGGCGGCCCATGTTTCCCAAGGCCACCTCTGGGTTATTAAGCACTGGGTTCTTAAATAAAAACTAATAGTATTCAGGGTTTCTGCCTAGTCGAGTAAGAAGCCAGCAATGTCCCTCAATGTAATCTTGTGAAAGCTTGTTGCAAGTCATCAATGTTTTGCAGCCTTTTTGATATTGGATCAACATATTTCATTATAAAATATTCACCTCTTCTGTTTCCATTTGGTTGTGGTTATGGCCATTCGAATTCTCACTGAAAGAAAAAATGAGACACCATTACTTTATTTTTTTACCATCAACCGGTATAAGAATTATGATATCATAATTAAATGCAATTAACAATAATGACCAGTAACTATAAGACTGTAACTTTGAAAATTTAGCGTGCATTACTAATCCACTTCAACTAAACCGTGGGGCGGTTCGCTTGCAATGTGAATGCAAACGGACCATCTAGTGAACCAAAGAGAGGTGCAACATGTCAAATAACTTGCTGCCTCTCCTGCTGCTCATACTAGACAGATTCTGGTGAAAAACTTATAAGGTTTCAACACTAAAGTATGAAAGAAACCCCAAGACTGCATAAACTTGGTGTTGCTCCATTGTCTACAAGCGGTGAACGAGCTGTTTTCACCTAGCCAATCAATGAGCTGGATTTTCTTGTCTTTTATTTTTTATTTTTGTTTGCCATCTGTCATGTTGAGGAATATTGTCCCCATGTGAGCATTAATTGTAAATATGTGACATTGTCTGGGTGGTTTTGTCCACTTGAGCAAAATGTCGTGTGAAAGCAAACCAAACCAAATGAAAGTATGACATTTTTCTGAATTTTACGCCTAATCGAACAGTCTTCCCAGACTATTCTTGCATAAATGTCAAACATGATGGATGCAGAATATCTAATATTCTTTAATGTGATAACTCCAGAAACTACAAGTGGCTTACTGGACATGCGTTTCTGCCTTGGAGATGATGGTCAGGATGAAGGAGGCTGTCTCATTGGGATTGAAAGTACATGGCACAATCAGGTATTCACCAGGCTTCAGCGTCATCAGCTCCATCACCTCACGTGCATTCATAAAGGTATTGGTCTGAGCTACAGCACGGTTTCTTCTGAAGAAATCAGCAGGGAATTTCCCTCTCAGTGCCTTGTACTGGAAAAGTCAGTGAAAAAAATCTTTTCATTTTTGTCATTGAAGTTGTGTGAACAATGTTTTGAAATTAAGCTATAAAGGAACTTACTTGTTCAGTCACCTTGGAGAAAATGAAAAAAATTGTTTGTTAGTGACATTAAAAATGACTTGTGTGAAAATGATTTTAGTTTAATGATTTGGTTATTAGGCTTTTGAGGGATTTTGTACATGAGCACTAATTCAAAAGCAATACAATAGTAACAATGTGAACATTTGAATTCAATTAGACTCTTTACAAGAGACATTTTGTATGATAGACAACATCTTCTCTACAATATGACAATCCACCAACCCAGCCAACATTCATCTCGTACACCCATATTGGTAGAAAATGGACTGTAAAGTGCTCTTCACATAGGTTCATCCACAGGTCACATTTTGGCCCAATCTTAATTGCCCATGTGGGTTTGTTGCAGGTTTACTGAGTACTAAATGGGCCCCATTTAGTGCCCATTCATGTTTTTTAATCAAAATGTACCCCATTCATATTGTCTATCTTGAGTCCATACATGTATTTCCAATTAGTTTTTCAGCTAGGATCCATGTATAGATCCTATCTACTTACCTGAACCAACTGGATGGGTGTGAAATGTTTTAAAAGCACTAAAAGGTCATAAATACCTCAAATACAGAGAATCCAATGTGGAGGTTTTGAACCATGCGCCGGTTCCTCTTATCGGGCTTTTGCATGAGAGACACCAGAATGTTTTTCTCACTCTGTTTTTCAGAGCATTCGTCGGCTAATTTTTCAATCTCGATTCGATATTGTGGATTAGTCCAGAAGCTCTCTGGAAGAAAAACAGGGAGACGATTTAGTTTGACCCAAGACATCATGAATTTGTTTCTAAATTAAATCAAATCATTACTTGTGCATTGAAGACCAACTGAATAAAATGATTTAGCATACAAAGATAACCTAGTTTTATATTAAAGTACTTATTCACCAAGAAAAGTAACTACTGTTTCTATCATGTTTATTTGGCAAATATTCAATTATGAGGATTAATGTGGTGAAGCATGTGGAAATATATCATATAGATGTTGGTAAAGAGGAACAGATAGCAATTTATAAGGCTCTCATTAATCATTCGATAAACTCAATATGTAAAAGTATAATCATCAAAACCTCAAGTCCCAAAAAGGTCTGCTAAGATGGAACGTTTTGCACACATCCACATTTATTGCAAGTACCAGGGCTATTCAGGCAGCCTCCAGCTGTGGTTCCTGCAACCCATCTGCCCTCGTAGAAGGAGGTCTTCCAGTGACAAGAAGAGCTCCCATCCAGGAAGTCGGGGCACAGGCAGCAAATGTCCAGATCTGAGTAGAACTTACAGAAGTCTTCCAGGGTCATCCTTAAAAATAGGATGATTTAAACAAACACATGAACTACTGCTGGACTCTGATGTGGTAGAGCATTTATACAGAAATTATGAATTTATTTCAACCTTCAGCATCCTTACCAAAACTCTCCATCATCAGAAACTGAAAGGCACATGTCTCGATCCTGTGGGCTTACGGTGTTCCACAGCTGTGACCTTTTAGAGACATTGTGTCCAAAAAAAGGCAGAAAGACAAATTTCTTTAGAAAGTCTTCTTGGCATGAAGAGATAAAAACAAAAGATGAACTGATATGCACTCACTACTGTAGCATGTAGTCAGGCAAGCCACGACTGTATGCATGGATGCACATAAGAATTTGAAGCCCTTTCCAGCTGGACCAGTGCCCAAACTGCATGTTGAGTTTATTTTCCTATTCTACTTTGCAAGACAGCTTGTTTTGACAGTTTAAACCACAGACAAAAGAGCACCAAACCCACAAGTTTTTGCTTTTCATCACTAACAGGACCAAAGGCATATGATTGTCATAAGTAAGCCTTGAACGAACCTACTGAAAAAGCTCATGTTTGCTTGCTCTAATGGGGCCAATGTGCAATGTAAAGTAAACTTCCGATGGGTTGTTATTCATATCCACTTCTTGAACATGCTTTTCAATGTAGGAATATACAAACCTGTAAAGGTTGATTGGCTTGTGAAACGCTGGATTCTGCTGATGATGGGAGGCCAAGGGTAAAGTGGAAAGGATGGCAACAGAAGCAAACTCTTGGGTATTGAAGGAATGCTTTTCAGTCTGTCTTGAAAAGATTTTCCTGCACTGTTTACAGGAAAGATGGAGTGCTGCTCACCTCAACTGGGGACGTAGTGAGGCAGTGGATGGAAAACTTTGAGGATACCAACTAATACGCCTTTCTAGCAGTGGAAGAGGACTTAAGAAGAGCCTTCATCTCTCACTGGGGCTGAGGTACATGAAGTAGTTAACCCTTTAAAGCCTGACCCAAGAAATAGTTGGCAAAAAAAACAACTATTTTTACAAATCTACAGTCCTCATTGGGTCCGTTAACAAAATGTTTAAAAAAAATTATGAACAAAAATAATAAGCTTATATTTATTGTGTGAAATGTCAAAATTATTGTAGTGCAAAATGTGCCCATCAGGGGCAGAAGACAAGCATCAGATAAGACATCTGTGCAACATCCCCTGGTAGACCCGGATGTTGCAGGTGTTTTGGCAAATAGAGGAACTTCTATAAGAATGGTTATGTCAGGGTGCTGGAGAGTAAAATCAAGCTGATGGTGAAAATTGTAATCCAGTAGAATCCAGTTTTTCCCAGCCAGTCTACATGTGTTTTATGAATATGGAGGGGACTTATGACTCTCTCCTTTCTGGTGCATTGTGAGAGATTCTCCGACAATAAGTTATGAGTTGTATGCTCTTCTGCAACCCATTTGAGAAGGTTGAAGCATCTGGTCAGGATGTCTTCCAGATGCCTCCTAGGGAGGAAGACTCCCCAGGACTGGTCAAGCCCCTACTTTATCATAGGGTTTATAGCATACTTGTATGTATCAGAAATTCCACAATGGTTTTAGTGGGCAAATGTGTAATTAGTAGTTCCCATGAGAAAGCTAAAGCCGTAAAGCCCATAAGAATATAGGTTTCTAACGTTCTGTGGGATGTTTGCTGCTCCTCCTAAGATACCCTGCCAAAACCAGTTTCTGAAAGTTCTCTTGACTCTGAACAAGAAGAGAAAATATGTTCTAAAGACAAAAAAAGTATCTTCATAGTCATCTCACTTATCATAACATGGATGAACTGTGAATATGATGATGTGAACTTGCAAAGCATTTCCTCCACCCAGATAAGTGCCTGCAGTAGTGTTCATTAAATGCACTCAGGTTCTTTTGTATAACCTTGCTGACAAAAACCTCCCATAGGCCATTCCTTACTAATGGATTCACTGACATTTAGCTCAACAACAAGCCCTGTCAAAACTCTCCATCCCTCGTATTACTTGAACCCGCACAACCAGTTTGAGAGATTATGAGATTATCGTAATAAGAAAACAACAGAAAGATCTTTCGAGGCACTGGTCCAAACATGCATGACCAAAAAAACATATCTTTATCTTGTGAGTTAAGTAACTACTATGAATTGGCTGAGCATGAAAAGGAGTGATTGACACTATTTGGAAAATGTACTCAATACTTTATCTCTGATGAGGTCAACCAAGGCTGTTTAGCTATAAAATAGTCCCAGTACTAAAAATTCCCTCTTACTTGTCGCTCCAGTCTCCATTCCACTCCCCTCTACCCCAGGGGTTCCATAAACGGACCAGGTTGACAGGCATTCCTCGGCCCATCATCTGTTACCCAGGAGTCACAGGACAAACATCTGTGTAACCATTTTACAACACAGCACCTATAACATATCAAACTTTACAGCAGTGGCAGATTTCTAGCTTTTGTTGCTTTTATTCATTAAAAAATCCTTTGTTGAGAATACTTTGAAAAAACTTTCCCTACATTTTGTAATTCCTTTTCAATGAATACGTAACAGTACCTGCTTCACTCCTGTAACAGTATAAGCATGGCCCTGGACCAGTCCATTTGGTAACACAGTGTTGGCAGATGTCTCCTAAGAAATATAGATGCATGATTTTGTACATTCTTGGTTAATACATTTGCAACAACATTTTTCATTCATATATATATGCATGCATAATAGGCTCATGATAATTTATTCCAACAGCAGTGTTTTCAGATGTTTTACATAAGAAGGTGCTTCAGAAAGGTTACTGCATCATGCTTACGCCCTGTGGTGTGCCACATCCCATCAGTGACTTTGACTGACCAGCTCTGCACATCAGTTCCCACAGGTTTTGAGGTGGCTGAGACAGCTGAATGCAAATGTGGGCCCCACCAGTGAAATCCACCAAAGCTTCTGAAGGAGTTCCAGCATTCATGTCTGAATAGGAGCCACACACCCTGAAACATAAATGTGACATTAATCTCATAAAGAAATAAGATAAGAACCCATACGGCTACAAATCAGTGGACTCCTGCATACTTAGCGTAAGCTTTCTCCAGCAGCGCAGGCCAGAATTCAGTTGGGTCTTTGGAGTGGACAAAGATGAGATTTCCATTGATTGTTGGTAGCTTGTCATCAATGACAACATCGACCCATCTTCCAAATCTCCAGAACTAAAGAGGAGACAATGAAAGGAATGTAGAGTTTATACATTTATTTCTACTGTTACTGAGAAAAAGCAAGACATTGTTTTTGCCATGTGCTATGACAACTGGATGCTCATTAACAAATTTGGTGTAATAGACCCTTAACTCCAAAACATTTCCTACTTTCCTTCCCTGTGCTTGATGATATTAAAATGTCATCCCTTGTTTGATGTTTGTGTTTTAAATATGAAACTAAGGTCAAGAGTTGCTCAGCTTAGCATCAAAAGTGGTCACAGTTAGCCTGGGCTGACACTATGAGTCATAGAATAGTTACATCACCCTGGATATCAAGTTCTAGGCATTGCTATTATTGGATAATAAGGAAGATGGTTTGACAACAGGGAACCTGTCTCACCAGAGGAACCACTGCATCCTACTTCATTTCAAGCCAATGCTTGCTTAGTTAGCAGAATCCAAGGAGCCAACAACCTTCACTGTCTACATCCAGTGACTGATTGGGTGAGAGATTCTCAGTTACATAATATAGATTATTAAGATAAATTATATTGTTGCAACATAAGTTAACAAATGATAGTCTCAAGACATCAGTTGTTGTAAACAGTCACCACAAGGACCAGTAGCTGGGAGCAAAAGTGACCTATTGTATGGTTATTTGTTACAATGAAGGTAAAGACACCTCTGACTGAGCACACTTTGTTTGATAACAGTGCTGTATGGAGTTTCATCATTTTATTCTTTATTTTGCGTTAATTCAAAATTCACCAAATAAACAATAATTTTGAAAAAAAAAGTAACCATTACTTCTGTACAGATTGCATGGCATCAACTGCAGTTTGGCTTATAAATACCACAGTGTGAGAATTGCACTCGTCCCGCTGCCTGCTTCTTAAAATCACTGTATATATTTGTGTTTTTCTAAAATGTTCATTCTTGGGATATGAAAATGATTATTTACCCTGAAATGGAACAACCCACAGTAGTCCTCATCAAAACTCTGCTCCAGAGGAACAACTTGCTCAAAGATGTCATTCTGGAAGGTCAGAGCTCCAATAGATGCAATAAACCAGCAGTTTCCTGAGCAGCAAAAATAATGCTTCACTTGACACGATAGTGAGTTTTGGAGCTACATTTTTTATCAATGTTTAGTTTGGCAGCAGACACACAAGTTAACACAGCCAGGAGGCAAAAAACTCATTTCTACAAAGTCTATAAACAGAGTTTACATGGATGAGATAACACTTGACTTGTTTTGGCTTGTTATTGGAATTATAGAGACGGTCACTAGAAGTTGTGATGCTGCTTGAAACGTGTGAGTTTTCTTTCCTTTTTACACTTTTTCAGCTTTTATATTAGTTTTCATAATTATTCAAGCTAACCAAATCAAGATCTCTTAACATGGTTGAATTGTTTTGTTGCCTGTAGTCGACTATGAACTGTGATACTCTAAAGACAAAACCAGGGAAGGCAAGTACATCCACACAAATGTCCCACATGGGGACACAAACTCAGACATCTGTGTGGAAGTCCTATGTACATGTAATGTGAAAGATGTTTCTATGATTTACTGTTTTATTGATACTATATTTCATTGTGCAGTAGTAGTAACAGTCAATGATTAAAATAGATTTTTCTACCTAAAAGTAGCTTTAGTAGAGTGTTATCTCATTTCTGAGGTCATGCACCTCAGAGAAAGTTCCAGGAACCGTCTTTTAACGTGTGTTTTAACACGTCTGTTTTCTGCCTCGTGTCTGAACTTGGGTAGTTTTTATGAAAAAGTATTCTCAGGGATTTTCCTACCAACCAATCCTTGACCAAAGTCAAACCTTGACACTCCTTCAACAACAAAGGATGGATTAGGGACAATTTTCTGAAAAAGAAAAGAAGTTGCATAACACAGCGTTTACATGTTTTATTTAACACGACAGACTTGTTTTGTGCTCGCTTAACAAGAGCCATTCAATAAATGCTGCTGGGTTTGTGTCTCTACATGCAGTTTCAGGGCTGGTTTAAAAAAACACACAGAAGACAATTAAGGAAAGCAACGGCTCAGGTTTCAGGAAAACCTTTTCCACAGCAAAGCAGCATGAATGAATTAATGAAAAAAAATCACACAACAAAGCAGTATTTTACAAGAATAAAATAACAAAACAGAATGATTAAATAAAAAGGATTTATGGAAAATGATTGTATTGATTCTCTTTGATTGACAGACTCACCGATGGCCTCAGCCACTGCACACGGGCCATGTCAGAGGGGCTCAGGATCCCCTGGCCGATGGACCTCCTGTCAGGGGGGAACATGTCATCGATGTACCTTACCCGCCGGATGAGACAGTACTCCTTCATCTGCTTGAAGTCTTGGTTGAGGAACTTCTCAGGGTTAGTGATTGTTCCATAACCGTCTTTCATGTGACGAGCACTGATGATATTCATGCACACTCCCGGAGCAGGCATCACTGCAGTGTATGAAAACTGCAGAAACCAAACAGTGTTCTCAGAAGTCATTTTTTCATCAGTGTAAGTCCACATTCCCAAACCCATTTCAACTGTATAAGTATGACTTAAAGTAGCACAGATGTACAAACATTGATGTTCATGCATGCAAAAGCAAATTTGTAAATAAAATAGCCTAATTAGGAATTTCATTGTACTGATTTGTTTCACTCTCTGCAGTTTATTTCTGAATATTTGGTTCAGAAAAGCATCAGGATGCAAAAACAGCCATCGCTGGTGTCTCAAGAATAATAATATGAATTAAAGAATAAAAACTCTGCCTACAAACATTCATGTAAACTTGACTTGTCAAATGTAAAAATGTGAAAACTGCAACCTTACCTCAAGTCCTAACCCTCAAAAGCTGTGCAAGAAAGTGTGTAGATCAGTAAGCATGTAGGAAGAGTTTATATAATGTCAGTGAGCGCCTGAGGCTACTGCTGTAAAAACATGATCCTTGTCATGAAGCCCTACCTGAGGTGGGTTTTTATGTGGTGCAGCTGCCGGATGAGACGAACAGTGATGAAAGATGTCCAAATCTAGCGTATTAGAGCAACCCGCACCTCCTTACAGGATGAATGCATGCAAATACTGAAGCACAACGCTTGTAGTTGTCAGAGGAAGACTCATTAAGTCTGTCATTTCTTTCAAAGACACTGGGACTCACAAAGTAAACAGTATTTTTCTCAGAGTTCCAAAAGCACAGTTTTAAAGGCTGAACAATTTGGAGCTCTCAGTCGCACACATAAGTGATATCTATCAAACAAAATAAGAACAGGAATAATGGCAAGTTCAGGACTAAAGTTAAATAAGCCAAAGTTTTCTACAATAAAAAATGTATTCTCTGTTAAATTTACATTAAAAATCTTTCCCACCATATTGTTATTTTTTTTAATTCAGTTTTTAATTAATCTGCCTGTCCATTATTTTCAGAGTTCTCAAAAGGATTTAATGGTTGTTTCTGAGAGGTAATACTGTACTGATGTGCACACCTCTTTTTGTGAGAGAAAATTAATATTAGCCTCTTGCTGAACAATATAGCAACACCCACCAGTAAAAAAAGGTAACTCACTGATATCTTAAATTCCTTTAAGTTACAATGTGCACAAATTACTGACATCTAGTGGGAAATATGAGTACAGCAAGTTGGGTACTGGTACGGGTACTGCACCGTCAAAACTCACACAGATTTATTTGTCTGTTCAGAGACACTGTAGTAAAAATGGTGGCCCAAATATGACAGCAGTCATGCATGTGGACCCACGGCAAGTAGATAAAAATAACTCATTCTGAGAGAATAAAAATATAACAGTTGATTTATTAAAGTGATTGGTTAACAAAAGAAACTGTCTTTAATGATAAATTGCATTTTATTGTCATTGACCTTTAATTTTGTTACATGCTGCAACTTTAAGATGGAAGTTAGCTCGCTTGCTAGCAACCCCATACATTTAGATAATTAACTTGCAAATGGAAACTGCGTTTTAGTGGAAGTGTATACTAGTTATCTTGCCGCTGGATATCTGACACATGTCAATCAAAAGGACACGCCCCTAGTCATGAAGCCTTTCAAAATTAAATAACATCTAAACCGATGAATTATGAAAAAATTCACTGCCGCCAACAGTTGTCATGAAGGTAAACTTGACCTATTAAACCTAAAATGTTTTTTTTGTATCAGGCTGTCAACATGTTTATTTCTGCTGTGAAGATGGGAGTATATGAGGATTGATTCCCTTTTGGAGCCAGCCCCTTGCGGATGAGAGGGGAACTGCAATTTTTGGCAGGTGTAGTGGCTTTTTAGGTCATACTGTCAGCGGACACTAGAGGGCAGTATCACTCACTGTATGTAATTAACTAGATCTGTCGAATCTGCAGGAAACAAAAAGATCTCAAGAACAACTCGATCACAGCAACCACCACAAGGAGAGTGTTTTTAAAACAAATATGTTTTATTTCTTTACTCATATGCAAGATATATTTTATTTATTTTTCTACCCTTAATAAATAAATAAAACCGACTGTATTACATTTTAATTGTGTGTTTGACTTTCAGGTATGTCCACAGATGAGGAAGTGGAGCTCACAAAACCCCCAGCATCCATATTCTCTTCTGGTTTTCCGACAGCTTCTACAAATACTCCAATGACCAGTCTAAAGATAAAGAAAATCAACAATGATTCAATCATTAAAAAAATAAAAACTGAATTAAGACTCTCAAAACACCACCTTCAGTTGCAATGAGCCATATAATCGTAACACAAGAAAACTGTTAAGACATTTTGGTTCGTCACACACCTGAGGAAAGTTATTATTTACTACTTTCAATGCCAGGGCCATGCTATGTACAGTTTAAAAGGCTTTACAGCATTTCCACAGACACTCTCTTATCAAAAGTGTTGTTTCTCAGAGTTTTAAAGTATTTGTTTCCATTAAGTTGTTCAGTATATTTTAACAATTTCTTAAATGTTTTAACTTAGAAAAGTCTACAAAATATTGTAGACTCCATGTGCACATCCACCATCTCACCATTTAAAGCAGTGGACTGTAACACCGTTACATCTTCAACATGTGGGCATATGTACCTTACACTTCTCTTTGTACCAGACTGTTACATTTCCTCTAGATGACTATATCTGTGCTGGTAAACATTAATGCGTTTGAACCCAGGACACCTTACAAGTGAATGTGTTTATAGGGAATGGGCTTGAATTCCGTATAGTGGAACAGTAGTGGCATAATTCATGCTTTGTTTTTGTTTTTTTTATATTTGTACTGATGAAATCAACCACTTATGAGTAAAAGAATGATGTCAATTGATGTTAATTTGGTTTATTTATGGTTGCACAGTCACAACATCCATGTATCAATGGCTTGTGGAAAGATAAATGATCCAGACTCCATCTTTGTTCAACTCTATGCACAACTGAATGGCTTCATCCTGCAAGGATGCTGTTGGTCTAACTACTTCATACCCTGACTAATAATTAACATCCACTGTATACCCTGAGGTTACGTGTGTATGAAATAAAGCCATAAACCCAGCAGAATAAAGCCTTGTGTAGCCATAAAATCCACTTGTGCACGGTCATTGCTATGAAAGCAAAACCCGCTTTCTCCTCGTCCTTCTCTCTGTTTAGCCAACAGTAAAAGGAAGCAGGAGGATTAAGCTGCTGCAGGTGACCACAAACTAGGCTTATTTCCAAAGTAATTTACATATCTGGTTGGCAAATATAAGGACATACACGCTGGTGTGGAAGCCTCTCCGCTCTGTCCTTGTTCGATCCAGCCTCAACAATTCCGCACACATTTTTCTATTTGTTCCAGTCAGGTAAGATCTTTTTCTTTTTCCCTTTTTAGAACCAGTAGAATGAGATTCCCCAGCTTAGAACTGCTACTGTTTAAGTGCAGGGTGCAGGCCTGATTGCTGCAGGTAAACCAGGCACTACATGTTTACATGTGGCTTTTGACTGAAGAGGCCGAATTTAACTATGAACTCATGTCTGATCTCAGTGAGTCAACAAAGTAACACAATGTGTTTTACTTGTGTTTTATCAGCACATCTGACTTGATGTTAAACAACTTTTTCCTCTGTTAAATTTTCTCTGAAAGGACCAATAATCCTTGTTCCTTGTCACCTTTTATATATATTTATAGTCACTAATCAGAGCTATAAACACTTAAAGTCCCACTCATTGTCGTTCTGTTCCAGTTATCCCTCATGTTTTTGCAAAATAATCTAGCTTGTTATCCCTGCTTTAAGCACTCAAGACATATGTTTCGCTCTTTAGGGCAGGATCAAGGATCACTCTTAGAATATTGACCTCATTTTTATGCTATATTCTTGACTATGTACTTTTTCTTTAATTGTATGACTGCAGTCCGAGCTGAAACACTGCAGCAATGCCTCCCCCCGGTGCGTGTCTGAACATCATGGAGGCCCGTCACAAGCAGGAAGGTTATGGGAGCAACACCAACCCCAGCAGGTTCTTTGGACAAGACTACCAGCAGCTCAAAGAGTACTGTGTCACCAGACGGATAAAGTTCATCGATGACACGTTCCCACCTGAGCAGAGCTCCATCGGCCAGGGGATACTGAGTGCTTCCGAACTGGCACGGGTGGAGTGGCTGAGGCCAGCGGTGAGGGCTTTAAACTGGTGAAACAATAACTATGGTTAAGTTTGCATACCTTATTAATGTTTAACCAAGCATGCAATGTTGGGGAGATAAACGGACGGAGCAGGAATTAAAAACTCTGTTCACGGCTTTGATCCGGTGAACCGCATGAGTGAAATTTGCATATTCCCTCTGTGTCAAATGTCAATAATTGACCTCGTTTAATTTGTCTGAACTTGTTTGATTTGAATTTTTGAAGGATTTAACTGGTAAAACTAAATGTAAGATCAACGACCGTAAAGATCTTTAGTAAGCTCTAATTTTTAAAAGGAAGCTAAGAGTAATATCTTGGTTGTTCCAGCAACAATCTTGCTCTATTTAAGTCTGTAAGATTTCTTTGCTTTGGCCAAGTCTCATTAGTTACAGCTGAAGTCAATAATGTATTTTCCGTGAAATAGACTCCTGGTTTTCAGTCAGTGTGAAACAAAATCAAAGGTCAATGACAGAAATCTGTTATATATCATTAAAAACTGGGATTTCTAATGGTGTCTACTTGTTTTATTGAAATAACTGTGTTTATTCTCTTAAAATGAGCCTTTTATATCTTCTTGTCATGGGTCCACATATATGGAGGCTGCCAAATTTTTGCCATAATTTTTTTTAACTCTTTATTGTTGCTGCTGTTCCAGAGAATTGCTCCTAATCCATCCTTAGTCCTCCAAGGAATCTCCAGATTTGACTTTGGTCAAGGAATACTAGGTGGGGGAGCTTCTTAAGTCTTCATTTTTTTAAATTGAGGTCCTCCTAATCTTCTGATTACATCTTAATTTCTGTTTTACAGGAAACTGCTGGTTTCTTGCATCAATAGGAGCGCTGACTTTCCAGAAAAACATCTTTAGGCAAGTCGTTCCTGTTGAACAAACGTTTGATGAGAACTACTGCGGGCTGTTTCACTTCAAGGTAAACACTAACAACACATCTGGTTATTGTTTCTAAGGATGAATGGCTTTCCAATGAGAGTCACATGGTGGGTTTTGTCCATTGATGAGACTCGTGTCTGGCTTTTTCAGGGCAGTGTGGACATGGAAATTTGTCATTAGATTTTTATGTGCTCCTGAACTACATATATAAACCCACTCTGTGACGGTGCAACGTGAGTGAGGACATTCATAGCAGATTTCATGCAGCTTTTTGTTGGTACACATGTCATGAACCTGTAGAAATATCATCTGCAATTTTTCTTCCTTTTTTCCCCCCTTTTTTTGTGTCCCGTCTAATCCGATCTGATGTTTTCTATTGTTGTTGTTGATACAATTGATGGACAGAAACTGTTGAAGTGGCATTCACATGAAAGTTAAATGCAAAAAACTGGTAATTATGGCTGTAAACAGTCAAATCTGATCTGGATTCAGAAGCTGAATAATGTGGTAATGGGAATGTAGCCTCTGACAGCAGCTAAAGAAACCATTTTAGATCTCTGTTCAGCTTCAGACCATTTACGTCCACAGTTGTCCTGTAGTAGACTAACCTGTGTCTTTATAACAGTGTTTGTGTTAGATTCTTTTCTTTCATGATACTATTTGATGATAGATGCACACACATCCATCCTTCTCACCCTCAGTACCAGACCTGCTTAAGGGCTCATTTATGATACAATGCATGCTGTGCTGGTTATTTATACATCCAGTCAAACTCACAACAACCTGATAAAGGGAATTGCTGCAACTTGGCAGCACCTTCAGAAATTTGTGGAAAGCTTTGCTTGTGTTGGGGCTTTTGTTGTTCAGCTAGCTTTGCTTTAGCCACAAAGATTGAAGTCGGAGTTGACAAAGATTGGCTTTGAGTTGGAGTAAATCTAAAGTTTGAAACAAATGAATGAGTAGAATCTAAAAAAATAAATTAAAAATAAGTTATTGCCTGAGCTTTTCAAGTAGCTCATTCATTTTGTGTTGTTTTTCCTTGTGAAATTTGTTGTGATCATCCCCTTTTTAACTAAAGCGAACTTTCAGCCAAATAATATACAACTTGCATGTTGTCTCCCCGGGCATTGTTAGATTTTTGGAGGAGTGCACACAATAGCAAATAGGTATGTCCAGCCATGAGCAGCCACAAATGAACCCTAATGTGGCATGCTGAGCGCTTTGTAGAACACCTCATCCACACACGCCAACATGACCAAACACAGCACCGTGAATTTATGGATGCCACAGTCATTGGGGGCTAGATGTTGAATAATGAGCCTTCCCATTTTCTGGAGAAGCCAACAGCTCAGGTGAAGTGGTGACAGGAGGTGTCTGAGATCTTACACACCAGTATAAAAAAAAAAAAAAAAAATCCTCAGGATCCCAGTAAAAAAGTATTTGCAAGTTTAAGTACTTCAATATATATCATACCAAGAATTTAACAGGATACTAATGCTCCTCAGAGGGATGTAAGACAGGACAGCCTCAGGCAGCTGATGGAATTCCAGGTCTCACAGAATGTTTTGCTGTCTTTTATTTGCTGCAGTGCAAACCATCCTGGTGGGATGCTTTGCTAAGCACCGAGCTGAGCTCCTCTCAGGGCAGGATGGCCCTGAGAGGATGTGGAGAGCTCTCAATGAAAGGATGCACACTGGTTAAGCTAAAACAGTCAGTCAGAGCCTTAAACAATGAAGAGTAAACAAGCATTCACTCATGTGTGCGCTTTGCTTTTCACCATATTTACCATATTTAAGTGTATATGTGACAGTGAATTCTTTTTAATCTTGGATCTTCTTTGTTTTCTGATATTCAGTTCTGGAGATTCGGAAGATGGGTGGATGTAGTTATTGATGACAAGCTGCCAACAATTAACGGTAGATTCATTTTTGTTCACTCCAAAAACCAAAATGAGTTCTGGCCTGCTCTGCTGGAGAAAGCATATGCCAAGTAAGGACACTGCTGATCATGTGCATAGCTTTCTATCTCTGCTCTGGTAGCGTCTGTAAAAAATATATCAATATCCACGGGTTTCAGGGTTTGCGGTTCCTACACTGACATGAACGCTGGAACTCCTGCAGAGGCCATGATGGACTTCACCGGTGGTGTCCACATGTCTATTCAGTTGTCTGACCCCCTGCCAAAATTGTGGGAGTTGATGTGCAGGGCTGGTATATCGGGTGCACTGATGGGCTGTGGTACACCACAAGGGGTAAGTAGAAATGTACCACAGAGAAGCAACAGAGATGTTCTACTTCTTTTTTATGCGAAGTAAACTTTCAAATTCCATATAGATGCTGGAAATTCACGGGTTTTCATATGAAAAAGGTTTAGTTGCAACATCAGCTGATTGGCAGAGCTCAGCACAATGAATGGAAACGGGAAGGAGCTAAGCTCCTCAGAATGTCCTCAGACATTCTTTTGATTTTATTACCTGTGAATGCCAAGAAAGGAAGTCATTGACAATGATGTCAGTGTAGAAACTGTTGTTGGTTCAATCTGGAAGGGTTATAAGGCCATTTCCAAACTATTTGGACTCCAAAATAGTTGTCACTCTTCCCAGGAGTGCACATCGGAATATGCAATGCTCAAAGAAACTGAAAAAACAAAAAAACAAACAACTGAGCTACATCTCAGACCTTATATCCACAAGTTAGAATCTTTAATGTTAAAATTCCTGACAGTATGGCAAATGACTTGAAGGGTTGAAGGGGAAAGTCTCCTCTCTCTACGATCACAGCAGCATGATTAGATTTTGTAAAGTTCCATCTAAACAAACCACAAGACTTCTGGAACAAAGTCCTTTGAACAGGTGAGACCAAAGTGGAGTTTTGTTATAATGCACAGCATCATGTTTGGCAAAAGCCAAACAGAATATCAGCATAAACACCTCAAACCCCCTGTCAAACACGGTGGTGGAGGGTTGATGATTTGGGCTTGTTTTGTAGCCTCAGGACCCCAACATCTTGCTGTCAGTGAATCTGTCTGACAGCTAAAGCTTGGCTGAAACTTGGTCATGCAACATGACAATGATCCCAAACAAGACTGGCTGAGGAAGAAAAGAATCAAGGTGTCGCAATCAGCTGTTCATAAACAATCTCTATGAAGTCAAGTGACTTTGTAGAGAAGAGTGGACCAAAGCTTCTGCACAATAATCTGAGAGACTGATAACATCTTAGAGAAAACCGCTACCACTTGCTGTTGAATCATGGGGTGTACTCAAGTTATTCACACTCTGTATTTGGCCTAGTTTTTGTTAGATAATAACGATGAGCATATCTGTTGTTGTTAATCTTTGGTTGTATTTTAACTTGGTTTTACAACCTCTTAAAGACAGTATGTTATATTATTTCAAAAATGTCCTGATCTGGTAAACTTGAACTTAAAAAAAAAAAAAGTGGGTTAACTATCTTTTTTTCCATTCATGACCTTATGTGTTTTTCTCAAATGTCTACGAAACCGTTGGCTTGTCCTTGACCTCTTCCCAGTGTTAAAGTTTATGGATTGAACCAAGCAGAGTTTCATGTGCAGTTCTGTCTTTGTGCTAAGCTAAGCTAATCAGTTGCTGGTTAATGTGTGGTAAAAGCCTAACTTTTACCACAAGTTTAAGGAAAAAGAAATTTCTAAAATGCATATGGTAAAATGACTTTAGATTAATATTTCAAACTCACCTTAAATGTAGCAATTATCATAATCAATAATCAAAAACAATTAATTTCACATAACATTAGTTCCACAACTCTGTTGTTTTATTATTCATTCATTCATTCATTCATTCATATATTTTGTGGATGTATTGCTTGTAGGAGACGTCACTCTCTTCTTCTTACACCTTATTGCCGAACGGATTGGTTCAAGGCCATGCATACACTGTGACGGGCATCAAACGGGTAAACATTTCAACTTTCAATTTGAATTACATCTAACATCACTATTGATTTAAGAAGGGTATAGACATACAGCGTCTGCTGTGGAGTCATTTCTTACATTGATGGTAAAACTAAATGTTTCTTTGGTGATGATTTTTGGTCAGATGATGAGCAGAGGGAAGCTTGTAAACCTGGTGCGTTTGTGGAACCCCTGGGGCAAAGGAGAGTGGAACGGAGACTGGAGTGATCGGTGAGAATGACCCCCAATCACAGTCTGATTTATTATTATATACCCTCATAGGCCACTATATTAGGTACACTTTGCTAGCTCTGGGTTGGACCCCCTTTTTATGTAATTTGTTTGTACTGATTTTATTGTTTTACTGTGTATTTTTTATTGTTCTGCACTTTGGGCAACTCGGGTTGCATTAAATGTTCTACATGAATAAACTTGAAACTTTAATGGATTGAGATCTGGTGACTGTGGAGGCCTCTGGAGTACAGCGAACTCACCATCATGTTAAAAAAAAAAAACAATGGAGATGATTTGAGCTTGTTTTTGTGTGTGAAAATCCCAGAAGATAAACAGTTTCTGAGCTACTCAGATCAGTCCGTCTGCTACCATTATGTTACATTCAAAGTCACTTAAATCCAGCTATTTCTTATCTATTTGTGTTACCAAGCAAATTAACCTGATAAAGTTGTCTGTGGCTTTATAAAGGCCAGTTTATGGTGAATTTGGTTGTAAGCTGCAACAAACAATTCTTTATAACTTGATGCTGCTATGGCACTACTCTCTGTAAAGCAGGGGTGGCCAAGGCCAGTCCTGGAGAGCTACAATCCTGCAACTTTAGACACATCCCTTCTTCAGCACACCTGAATCAAATAGCTGAATTCCCTCACCTGCATGTCATTCAACTCTACAGAGGCCTTGTAATGAGCTATTCATTTGATTCAGGTGTGTTGGAGAAGGGGTGCATCTAAAAGTTGCAGGATAGTAGCTGTCGAGGACTAGACTTGGCCACCCCTACGTTCATGACACCCCTAATGCTTAATTCTGACCTGTAATCTGTGTACAGACATACATTTCTGTCAGAAGAGTCTCTTTCTTAAAACATTGTCCTGCAGGTCCTCGTTGTGGCAAACCGTGAGCTCTGAGGATCGGGAACTCTGCCTTTCAGTGGCCGACGATGGAGAGTTCTGGTGAGTTAGCAGCAGAAACGCAAATATTATTTCACATTGTAAATCCTGAACACCACACCATAACCTCAAAGTTTTATACAACAATGTCTACCCCTGATTTTAACAGGATGACCTTGGAGGATCTCTGTAAGTTCTACGCAGATCTTGACATCTGTGGAACAAGTCCAGACTTCCTGGATGATAACGCTTCTTGTCACTGGAAGACCTCCATGTACGAGGGCCGGTGGGTTGCAGGAACAACTGCTGGAGGCTGCATGAATAACAGAGGTATTCGAAACTTAAACTCTGTTGTATCATTTTAAGGATGTTTAGAGTGATATAAGTGAGCCATGAAACTCTCAAATTTGAGAAAATTCCACAATCAAATAGATGGCAGGAAAAAAAGGCCATTATTTTTTCACAGAATGAATAGATGTCATATATGTTAAACATTTTTGTTAGGTTCAATCCCCTTGTTTAGTGTATAGTATGTTATATCTACTGTATGCATGTGTTTATGAAAACTCCATGTATAAAAATGTAAAGCAATTGGACCACAAGAGCTCAAATTCTGCAACACAGCAGTGGAATTCAGTATTCTGTGGGTTCCTTAAGTTGTCAATAAGTCCAGTTGGACTAACAAGTCATTTTTAGATCACTGCTTTGTTTATAATTACTCCGATATGACTGGTTGAAAATGAACACAACTGTTACAACATGTTCTGGATTTTTTTTCTTTTGTTTCAGATTTTGAATTAGTTAAAGTTTTACCAAATTACAGCCGATTTGGCCGTGTGTGTGTATACCTGCAGCAGATAGCCGCAAGAGAAAAGCCCAATAAACGGTGTTGAGAGCTAAAAGATAAGACAGCATCTTATCTTAGCTCTAAGTTCATCAATCAGTTATAAACATCATGCAGTCAAAGTCAAAAAGTTCTGTCACAATGCGTGTGTGATAATTTGCAACTTCAGTTCAATTAACTCCTTTATTTTGCATGTTATTATAACTTTGTTTTTAGTTTTTCTGTCTCTTTGTATCATTTTCTGAAAATCCAATGTATTCCTCTCTTTGACTTCCAGACAGTTTCTGGACTAATCCACAATTTCGAGTGGAGATTTGTGGTGAATATTCGGAGAGAGATGGCGAGAAAAACACACTTGTGTCTCTGATGCAAAAGCCTGACAAGAGGAACCGACGCCTGGTGCAAAACTGCCACATTGGATTCTCTGTATTTGAGGTAAATGTTTTTCCTTACTGGACAGCACAGAGGCGTCATGCATGTATTCGGCATGAATCATAAAAACAAATGAACTACAAAAAGTATGTGAATATTACTGCAAGTGTATTTGTATAGCACATCTCATGTATAAGACAATTCCAAGTGCTTTACATAGAATATTAAAGTATTACATTGGGGTGCAGGAAGTATTATAAAGTACATTCAAAAGAGACTTTTAAAAAATTAATTAGATGAAAACAAAAAGAGTAAAAGTAGTATCAGATAAAATACAAGAAATAAAAGTTAGTGAGGAATTATCAGTTGTTTTGATAAAAGGCAGCAAATAAAAAAGTTTTTAACCCTGATTTAAAACTGCTGAGAGTCTCAGCAGACCTGCAGTTTTCTGGGAGTTTCTTCCACATGTGAGGGGAGCATAAAAACTGAGCACTGAAACTTGACCCTGATGACCAGAAGATCCTGAATGTATTTTGGCCTTAAACCATTCAGTGCTTTGTAAACTAACAGCAGGATTATAAAGTCAATTCTTTGATTGACAGGAAGCCAATGTAAAGATCTGAGGACTGGTATTATGAGTAAATATGTATTTCATTCAGTCTCCCATCCAAGTATCTACACACATACACCACTAGAAAGCTAAGATTCTTGAGATGTGAATGATGTATACTTTGTCCTCATTTGCCTATTTACAGGTGCCAAATATATACACTACTCACAAAAAATTAGGGATATTCAGCTTTCCAGTGAACTTTACAGAACACATAAACTGTTCACACTACTCTGATATTATACAATGAATCTATGGCATTCAAGTAGAATAATGCAGTGGTAATTCTGCAATCTTATACAATTTATTGAAAGAAAAGCTGACAACAGCTGGGAATACCACAATAAAAAAAATGACTCGATAACTTGTCATGTGTTGAGTGACATCTTGGTCTTATAATGTTTAAATGTCAACAGTGTAATAAAGAGGACTGTTTAGATGCAAGCTCTCATTGAACCATTTAGTGAATGATTCATTGTTCAGACACCTTTTGGGATTTTTTTTTCATGGTTATTCACCTTGTTGAGAACAGCATGTTGTACAATAAGTACTTAGCATTGAACAGTTGTATGTGTGCATTCAAAAGCATAAAAACGGTTAAATTAAGTTCACAAATCAAGGTTGTTTTGCATTTTAGGTTCATTCTGACATCATACAAATTTTTTGTGAGTAGTTTCTAAGTTTTGATTAGAACAGCTTACAGATGCTGCTCAGCATCAGACCCTCAACACTCTCTCTCTCAACTTTTTTTCATTTTAAAGCATCAGTTTCCTGTAATTTCTGCTGGGTTTTTTTCTACTTTTTGTTTTCTACTGAAAATGAGTGAAACAAATATACCGAGAGACCAATCTTTCTCACTCTTTGTTTCAGTAGGTTTGTTTTTTCTTAGCATATAAATATCACGTTAGCACCCTCTGCTGGTGCCTATCAGCACCACACTAGCAGTGTGTTCCAGGCAGAGATGAACCATGGAGCCCAGCATGTTGACAGCCTGTTCTGCAAATTTCCCAAATGGCTGCTTAACCCAGTATTTTTCAGGCAGTAAAAAAGTAATAATGCATCAATTTAAAGGTTTCTGAACTTGTAAACACTGGTGATTAAAACATACCATTTAAAGATTTTAAAATGATTCAGAAATAATTTATATATCCATAAATATTCCCTCACAGGCACCTTGCATGAGGTCATTTTCAAAGGCAACAAAGTATAGTAAAAATTGGCAGATTTAAATTCAAACCCATTATATGTAAATTACACCCAGTTAAAAAAAACTGAATTATGTTCTTTTTGTTTTCAACATGGACAACTTGCCACGGATTTTCCCTCAAGGTGACCAAGCAAGTAAGATACTATTACAACACACACACACACACACACACACACACACATTCCAGCACATCCAGGAGCTGATGTCAGGTGTTGATTTATATCTGTGTGTTATTGCAGTATAAGGCTGAGAGCGGAAAGTTCCCAGCCTCCTTCTTCAGCCGCCATGCACCAGTTGCCCAAACTAAAACCTTCATGAATGCACGTGAAGTGATTGAGTTTCTGTCGCTAAAGCCTGGAGAATACCTGATTGTTCCGTCCACCTTCAGTCCCAATGAAACCGCCTCCTTCATCCTGACCATCCACTCCAAGATCGAGACCCATTGCTAGTAAGCTCATGCTCTCTGTATCAGTGTGCAGAGCTATGACAGATGCAATGAAGATAAATTGTTTAAGGGTCATTAGCATGAAAATAAATATTTTTTCTCTGCAGTGAAAATTCTGCTGACCATAAACAAGATGCAGTTGAAAAGGTTTGTCTGATTTCTTATTAACAAAATGTTATGTTTTGTAAAATATGTTGAATTTTGCTCATTTCCTTTTAATTCCCAGGCCAAGAAAATGAAAAATGCACAGGAGGATGAGAAGAAGAAAGTCTTTTTCCGTCAATACTCTGACAGGGTAATTCTTAACCTACAATCCTGCAAAATATAACTAGAGAATTGAAGATAATTCAACCTTTTATATTTGATGGAATTGGGAAATACTCTGTGGACAAGGTTAAAAAGGTGCCATGTAAATATGAACCATGTGTTTTTAGATGTGCAAACAGCAGTTGTTTGCAGACGCATTAAAGGCCATGATGCAATTTTGCCAACAACTGTTTAGTTTGTTATGAAGCTCTGCAGTGAAGCGTACAAAACTTTATCTCAACGCTTATTAACGCAATCCACAAATGAGTAATTTCCAGAGTTTACTGTCTGGTATTGAGGATGGCTGAATTTGTTCTGTTAATGTGTGACTGATTAAATCTGTTATTGTTCCCAGTATGAGGAAGTGGATGCAGAGCAGCTCCAGAGGATTCTAAATGATAACATCCTAAAAGGTGTGGATGGTGAAATTCTCCAGTTTTGCTGCAACATTCTAGCTCTAAACTGCCCTGATGCTTTTTCTGTTTACTTCAGGAGACCTTAAATCTGGAGGGTTTAGCATTGATGCCTGTCGCAGCATGGTCGCTCTCATGGATGTATCCTTTTGTAATGCATCAAACAATCCTGGTGATACTTCACACATTTACCCTTTTGTGTTCTTTTTGTTTTTTTTTTATCTTTTGATAAGTCAAAAATCATGTTGAGGTGCTTACAAACAATAAAATAAAACATAATAACTGATAATTATATACAGTGAATAAGATGGATTACAGTTGGATGCTGGAGATGTGGCTTTGATGAGGGTTTGATTAATACTTGATGATGGTCAGGATTTTAAGCACCTCTTGAGTTAAAATGTTTTAGCTCTTCGAATGTCCATACCTTGAGATAGAATGAAGTATGATCCAGGATAATTAAACATACTGTTCAGGAATACTCCAAGGAGGAAGTCAAGATGCTTTCCTAGATCCTAATGTAGACAAGCATCTTGCTGAGAAAAAGTCAGATCCACAATTGCTCCATCATGTGACATCTACCGTCCTCCCGTGGTTGCATGACGGATCTGGGACTCGGAACAGTTTATTTGGTCTGCAGAAGACCGACACTCACAGTGATCATTGATTTAAAGCTAATCAGTGTAGCTGTTAATATTACTAAAGTGCTACGTTTTTGTTGCTGCAAGACAAATGCTTGAATTCTTGTGCAGCTATGATACCTTAATAACATGCTTGAAAGACATCAATCACAGGCAAGCTGAACAGTGAGGAATTTGTTCGTCTGTGGAACAAAGTTGTTACATACAAGGTAAAGAAAACTAAGTTAAAATTTTTCATTTGCTTGCAAGAAATATATATTTATTGTTAATCAGTGTATCTTTGAATTAAATGTGCATCTCATTAATTGTTTCCCTTACCAGGATATTTTCTATCTCACTGATGTTTCAAGAACAGGAACGCTGTCTCTGAGTGAGCTGAGGAATGCATTCTTAGCTTCAGGTAAAGAACATCTGATCAGGGTTCATTTATTCCCTTATTGATGCTCCCCATGCTACTACAGTACACCTCCTTAATAGTTTTATTCCGCAATTGGATGGTAAAACTCCCCAAACCACTCCTTTCACGTCATCATCAGAAAGCACTGATTATCTGTTCCGCATCTGTATTATCACTCATCTACTGATCTAAGTTCATGTTCAAGTTTTCCTGGAAAGGCTGTGCAACATATCAGAAGTGCATCCTCCTGTCCTGCATTATAAATATAGGAATCCCCTCACAGAGCCATTAGATCTAAGAAAATACAACAACTTCCATGCAACATTCAAAGTGAATCTTATCCATTATTGATGGCATGCTGCAGAGAAGCTTTTTCTCTACCTCAGTTCTGCTGAGGATGTGAATCAAGTTAAGTCTTAAGACTCTGACTCTTTGAGAAGAGCTAAAGTTTGGGCTCAAGGATTTCTCATAGTGGTCCTTTCACTATGACAGCATCCTCATTCAGAGTAAACCCTTCTCCTTTTCTTCTCACAGATTAGTGGAGCTTTCATTTAGCCAACATAGATTTGGTTTTCATGGCCTCCCGGAGATCCCAACAACCAACCAAGTTTGTGTTCACATCCACCAAAACGCCATTCTTTTTAACCTCCTGAAACTTCTCAGTCAGTCTTTAGTCAGAATTCTCATTTGCCTCGACTTCAGTTTATTTGGCCAGATCTTGAAAAGTTAAACCAAGGACAGAATAATTCTGATGTTTGTCATGTGTTGCATGAACTTCGCATGTTTGCATTTTACGGCTCGAGTATGAATGAGACAGTATGCAGAGTAATAATTATAAAGAAAGGTGTAAACTTCATACATGACTGTTTTTTGGTCAGGTGTACGGGTCAATGATGACATGCTCAATCTCATGGCTCTGCGTTATGGCGCCACCTCCGGTCACATGACTCTGGAGAGCTTCATCAGTCTCATCATTCGCCTGGACTGCATGTGCAGTAAGTCAAATCAAACTCAGCACATCATGCCCGTAGACATGAATGTAAACCATCCCCTAACTTATTTCCCTTTTGAGAAAGCAACATTTTTTAAGCTTCCAACATTTTGTTATAGTTTTACAATCTGTTTGTCGCTCAACAGAAATCTTCAAAAAACTCTCTGATGGAAAAGCAATGAGTCTTCGGGAATCGGAGGTAATACAGTCCCCTTCATTAACCATCAACCAGCTCATCACTGAGATTCAGAAACTGCACATTTTGCTAAGACAAAAGAGAAACTAGTGTTTTATTTGGGGTTTCAATCAATTGTTATATCTATTCAGTGTTTCCCAATATCCCAAATTCTACAACAAGATATCACTTTGATTCAATTCAAGAGCAGGCAATCAATATGAGACGATGTTGCATCAAATCAAAATAGATCAATGTTGGGTTATATCGCTGGTTTTTATAGCAGTAGTGCATTAACAAACTTCCTGTGTGTTTATTTCCAGTGGATGTACATTTCAATGTACACTTAACCTAAGAGGGAAGAGATGTGCCCACAGTTCATCTGGAAATACAGAAGACATTTCAAGAAAGGTTTCCAATTTGTCAAACTGACAAATTAAAAATATATTTTTATTTTTTTACATTTTAAAGTGGGACTTTGTAACTTATAAAATATATGTTTCTCACTCATTTTGATGGCGCAGTGACATTTATGTTTTAATGGTAAATGGACTGTACTTGTACTTCATACAGCACTTCTATTGGAACATACTCAGTGCTTTTTACCTATCACACACATTCATTCCCTGATGGGCACATCGGGAGGCAATGTGGGGTTCAGTGTCCAAGGACACTTCGACATGTAGTCGGGGGAACCCTGGAATTGGTCCACCGACTTTCTGGTTGGCAGCGGACTGCTCTTCCTCTTGAGCTACTGCCGCCCCAAGTTGTTCTCTGGAGTGGTCGTTGCCTAGTAGCACCCCGAGGCTGAGTCATTTACATCTGAGTTCAACTTTATGCACTGCGTCACACGCTAGCAACTGGATATCAAGAATGCCCACCATTGCAGCAGGACATTATCAGAGGAAGGGGGGGGGGGTATTAGAAAGGGACAGAGCAAGAGATAAGACGAGTCAACATTGGACTGACTTGTACTTGCGTGAGAGAGCTCAGAGTTCAGGTAGGATGCAACGTAAATGTCAGCTGTAAATGTCCGCTAATTTGTTTTGGTAAATTATGCGGCTTTGCCACTTTACGTTCTATTTCATGCTTTGATTTTGAAGACCATCGCTCTTCTTCTACTACTTCCTTGTTGTTGTTACTACTTCCTGTTATTGCTGACATGAGATTCCCGCTCCCGATCGAAAAAGCTCTCATTGCTCCTGAGTTGGTAAAAACATACAAACAATTATTTACTTGTTGTATCCTGTCTTGAAACATATGAAAAGTTATTTAATTGTGGTTCGCTTCTGGGTCTTTTGTATCGTTTGTATGTCAAGTGTAAGGACCGCCACAGCGAGATGTGTATGGAAGACAGTGCTAGCAAGTAGAACTCAAACTTAGCGCCCTTGGAAGCAGAAGGAGGTAGGAAG
>JBBBVU010000021.1:6554386-6575087 GCA_037177055.1 Atherinosoma microstoma | reverse complement strand
GTAAAGAAGGAGAGAATTAAAGTTGCACCAGTCGAAGCTCTCTGCCTTTCATGTGGTTAATCCAAGCGGCTGCTACATGCAAGATGGCTGCCGATTTAGCACTCATTATGAGAACCCTCAGCACATCTGCCACATTTCAGTAGTCCTTTTTCAATGACAGATGCTAAATACTGTCAAGTATGAGTTTCCATAGCCTTGATTAGTTTTTAATTAATGTGTACCCTGTCATTTGTGAAATGTCTTGCCAACTTAATGCATTTATATTGAGTTAAATATTCCTGTTTAACAAACCATCTTCTAGAAGGACCTGCTTAAGTACAGACGGGCTATCATTACTGCCAACACCACTGTGACATTTCATACTTGAACACACATTTTTCAATCATCTTGGCAAATCTCGTCTGCAAGATTCCCCCAGACCACCAAAACACTTCATCTATGTCTCAGATTAAGCCTGTTTGAACAGAAAACTGCCAAGAGGTCTCTGTAGCAAACTAGAGCATAAGACAACAGTCAGCGGGGAGCATTAGAGAGGTGATTAACATATAAACTTGAATAATTCTCCACGAAAATCTGTTTGTTTTTTTGGGGTTTTTTTTTGTATGACACAAGGTGGTGTGGTGGTTAGCACTGCAGGCTCACAGTAAGAAGGCCACTGGGTTTAGCCTCGGCTGTGGGGAGGTTTTAGATGCAGCCTTCTCCAACACACCTGAATCAAATGAATGGCTCGTTACCAGGGCTCTGCAGAGGTGATGAGGGAATTTAGCCATTTGTTTCAGCTGTGTTTGAGAAGGGATCCATGTAGAAGTTGCAGGATAGTAGCTCTTAAGGATTAGACTTGGGCTTCCCTGCTCTAAATTGTCCCTAGGAGTGAGTATGACTGGTTGTTTGTCTTTCTGTGTTGGCCCACCCATAGACTGGCAACCTGTCAGAGGTGTACCCTGCCCTCTCGCCTGCTAAATGCCGGGATCGGCTTCAGCTTCCCTGTGACCCTGAATTGAACTAAGACCAAATTTCTTACAGTCGAATCTAGATCCAACCCGTTGATATATAACCTGCAACACGACCCGCTCCTTAAGGCATTCTGCGTGTATACACCCCCCCCCCCCCTTTCATTGTATTACTTTCTTTATTCTTCCTAACATTTAATGTGATATTGTATGGTCTCAGTTTTTATTTGCAATGAAAAAAATAACTTAAACAATATTCTCTTAAACTTGCCACTGAACAACTGCTACACATCTATAGTCCCTTATTTTGCCTTTATGGGGCTTTATTTGATTCGGACATTGTTGTGCATAAACATAATCATCTACAGTCCCTGGTATCGGCTGTTGTCCGCTCCTGGACGACACAAGCTGCTGCAGAAAAATCTCACTTGCTCTAGCTGTGCACCAGTTTGGAGGGAAGTAACATGACCTGCAGGGCTTCACAATAACAAAGTACCACATATCCACAAAAATGAGGACTAAATAAATAAAAGCAAGCAAAAAGCGCCTGGATAATTGGCACACTAACAAAGGCATCCATGCTGTTTCTGAGTGTAAACACAGGTCGCACATGTGACGTCTGACTTTTTTGTATTTGTTTTTTTTGTTTTTGTAGTAGTTTTCGAATCCTAAAATCCCTGTTATGAATGTCCACATGCAGATACATAAACGGAGAATACGCAAATCTTCACTTTGGTTGGAGTTTTTTTAAAAGATTTGTTTTGATGCCATAAATCTGCGTTTGTGTGTGGATGACAGGCCAAATTGTAGGAAAATGTCTTAGTTTTTGTGTTATACCCTTCTACGTGTGGACAAGGCCTAAGAAGAGGTATACAAAATTCCCTGGTGCTGACGCAACATATCAGAACAATGCTCATGACACTTCCGTGTTATATGCTTAAGACGTGCTTGAGCATAGCGTTACTAATTCATGTTAACTATATTTTTTCAACAGAACAGTTCATGGATTGTGGAACTGCAGACAAATCGGGCTGATCTGATCCATTAGTTTTTACCAGTATTTTGATATATGGTTTGGTTTTATTTTCTTTTTTTCTGGTCTTGTTAGGTTTTATTCGTGTTACTGTGTTATTTTGTAATACTTTTTTTAAATTATTATTTGTATATGTTGTTTATTTCTGAGTTTTTAAATTGAAGTTAGTTTTTGTCTCTTGGTTTCTGGGTTTTTTTCTGAAGATTTCTGTGATTTTTTTTTTTTTTTATTTATTTATTTTTTTTCCTTTTCTTTAATCCAGATTCTCAGGACCCACTGCCTTGCTTGTCTTGGATTTGTTCCTACTCCAACACACCTGATTCAGATTAATGAACTTCTTCATCAAGTTCTTTGCCAGCCTGTTAATGACCCATTCATTTTTGTTAACTCTAAAACTAAAAAGCAATCAATTTCAGAACTAACAATCAATTTCAGGATGAAAAGTGCTCCATGTAAATGCATTTACTGTCCTAGATGATTCCAGTTAAGTATTCACACCTGTACCCTGTTCTTTATACACTCACCTCATTATAATGATTTCGAAGAGAGAATCCAGAAAGTGTTAAAAAAAAATTAAAAGATGTAACATATAAGGATTACGCAGCTTGACAAAGATTAAATCAGATTTTGATCCTTTGTTACCACAATTTATGGGCAAAAGTGGACATATTTCAGAAAAATGATGGCTTGTCTGCTGCAACATTTATTAATCTAACTACAGAACAAAACAACATGGATTTTAATCAGGACAAAGTTTAAAAACACATAATACATTCTTTTGTTTTCATTAGTTTGTAAAGATGTTAAGTTTACATGGCTTTTGTAATAAAAATAAATTCATGTCATGCACTGAAAATTTAAATATTTTGTGCATCATTTGAATTTAATATTCCTACACTAATAAGTTTACATCTTAATCTTACTAAGAAAAATATCACAGTCTTCAACAGGTCCAAATAAGGATGAACGTCCATCTTTCCTGCTGCTTAAGTGTACATTGAGATGTACATCCACTAAAAATATGAGAGGCAGATTATTAATACAATGCAACAATTAAATACTTATATATCTGCTATACTTTAGTCAATATTAGGTAAATACCTCAGGTTCCTGAAGATTCATTGCTTTTCCATCAGAGAGTTGTTTGAAGATTTCTGTTGAGCAACACAGATTGTAAAAAGCTTGAGCTTTAATAAATGTTGGAAGCTTTGGAAATGTCTCTTTCTGAAGAGATATAAGAATTTTCAGAGTATGACAGATTTTCATGTGTTGGACCAAGATTTGCCCAATTTGCCCTCGACTTACTGCACATGCAGTCCAGGCGAAGAATGAGGCTGATGAAGCTCTCCAGAGTGATGTGACCAGAGGAGGCGCCGTAACGCAGAGCCATGAGGTTGAGCATTTCATCACTGAGCTTCATTCCTGTCAAACACACATGGTGACGGGTCAATAAGAGTGTGACGCCTTATGTTTCACGTTTAATCTCTTCTGGCTCACATTGTGAGCATGAATTAATCGTTCTTACTTCCGTTGTTTGTCCATTCAGATACACCATAGTAACAATGGTGGCACAAATATGGCAGCTTCAATGTATGTACCAATAGAAGCATTTTCTGTTTTTGACCTTTGATTTTGTTTCAAGCCGCACCTTTAATGCATGGCAGAATTTGCAATGATCACTTGGGGATTGCAAATCACTTCAGCTGGTTTGTGGTCCTTCTCTGGGTGATAAAGATAATATAAGCCTTAGCTTCTTTCTTATTTTATTCAAGATTACAGTTGCTAAGTAAGAAACTGAAAACAACACGTGACTTAAGATAATTTTAGACTAAGTTCATGTTTTTGCTTCATTCATCAGGGTGTCCTGGCAATCTTTATGATGAAGACAACAAATGCACTGCTACGAAGAATCTTGGGTCATGATGCAGTGAAGCAGCCGGTCGTGGTTTGTTTACACCAAACATATGAGCAACAACGATATGAAAACACCATATTACAGTTGCAGAAACAATGCAGGACTTGTTATGAAAGGTCTTAATCCCAACTGCTTTCACACATCTACACACAAAGAAGGTCTGCTTGGCCATGTAGAAGATCATCTGAAACACTGCATCATTTAAGATATCTGGGAACTTAACGGACCGATATTTTTCCGACTCAAAGCATAAATCTTTCTTGGATAACATATTAGGATCTATGCCATCCCATAGATGAACTTCGAGGTATTTAGCTCAGGAATTTACTTCTAAACAGTGAAAATTCTTGTACCACATATTGCATCTCCCTTGCACAAAAGCAGCCACTTTGGTTTGTTTGACCACCGGTTTGTTTGCCAGCAACAGGCACATGATTAGTTTAAAAGCTTAACCAGATAGTTTTGATTTCAACCCTCTGACTAAGAGAAGGCATGGAAGGAAGTGACATGTGAAATGTCATGTGTTGTATTTAAATGTAACAATAGCATTCCTGAGATTGACTGTCATAATATGAAACTATCTTAATCCTGATCCTTTTGTTTTTATAATCCTAATTTAGCAATTGTTATTGTATAAATCCTACCAGGAAGTAACAAAAGTATTTCAGTAAAATAAGATGATCTAAACTTAAAAGTGAAAGAAGCTGTTGTTGCCTCAGAGTTACAGAGTAAGAAAAAAAAAGAAGAAAAAAAAGGAAATCCATAACAAAAGAGAATAAATAAGAATAGTTTTACTTATCTGCACATATTTTACTATTTTTATTAGGTTAGAAAATTGGGAACCAGTATTCTCGTGATGTAAATAGCAAAGCAATTTTTTTCCCCATTCGGACATATTTGTAATGAATCCTGTGCCGGCCTACCTGAGGCTATGAATGCACTCCTCAGCTCACTCAGTGACAGCGTTCCTGTTTTTGACACGTCAGTAAGGAAGAAAATGTCCTAAAGGAAGAAGAAACCACCAACAATGATCAATAGATGTCTTCATACCTGTGCTTAGATTGAACAACATAGCTCGACATTACATTTCCTAACCTTGTAGTTCACAACTTTGTTCCAGAGACGCACAAATTCCTCACTGTTGAGTTTGCCTGTAATCGATGTCTTTACAAATATGCAATTAAGGAAACACAAATCCACTTGTTTGGACATGCATGATCTTGAAGCTGGACCAAACATGTCGTATGAACAAGTGTTTTTATGAATTCTGCATTGTTTCTAAGTGACTATAGTTGAGTGGTAATTCTTTCAGAAACTTCAACAGTTGTAAATGGGATTTCTTTTTATTTTATCTGGTTAAATAAAGATTATAACAGACTAAGTTAAAAAAAAAACAAAAAAAAAAAACATGAAGATGTTTGTATATGCAGTGAGTTATTGTGAGTGCCACATGCTTTATGCTACAGTAGGATACATCCATGAGAGCAACCATGCTGCGACACGCATCAATGCTGAAGCCCCCAGATTTCAAATCGCCTAAAGAAAACACAGAAATTGTTTCAGCTGTCCAACAAACCACCTAGAAAATGTGTATTATCACTGAAAATGAAATCTGCAGGATGTTAGCCTTTACATTACAAACCTTTCAGAATTTGTTCATTAAGAAGCCGCTGGAGCTGCTCAGCATCCACCTCTTCATACTGGAAATGTAATTATTCATGGTTAATTATCTTAGGTAAACAACATCTCTGAAACAATGATAAATGACACATAAATGCACAGTTACTGGATGTTTTGATGTTTCTGGTATCTTGGATGGAAATATACATTACTAAAAACATATGGTAAAACTATAATAATCCTGCACAGGATAAATAATTGCATGACCGTGAAAACTGTGGGATATACAGCGTCTAATAATGCTTCAGTACTCGTGTTACAGATCATTTATGTGATTTATATGTAGAAAATAATAATACTCAAAAACCATTTAGTCACTAATGATTCTTGACTTAGTCAAGTCAAATTATACAAAAACACATTCTTGAGTTTGAAAGATGTAAAATATGATGACATTTACCCTTGAATAGCCAAATTCACAATTAATGGAGTGCTTAGAGACAACTTTAGGATTTTACATTAAAATAACCAGTTTATTTACTTCAAATCTATCTACAGGTGTCAATAAAGTTATCTCGTACTATGTTCCTTGTAACTATTTGAAAGTTAATGGGGGGTGGGGTTGTCTGAGTTAATGGAAAACCACTTTTCTCTATAAAGCAGTCATTTGACTGTTTGCTCCTGAAGAAATATTCACTGTAGCAGCAACATTTCTAAACCAAATACACAGAAACAAAGGTTGGTTTTCTAGAAAAAATGTCATAAAACTTTTTTTAATATAAAAGTATTGTGCTAAAAAGTTTTAGATGGAAAATCCACCTTGTCGGAGTATTGACGGAAGAATTCCTTCCTATTTTCATCTTCTTGTTTATCCTTGACCTGTGAATTAAAGACAACCAAGTTCACCTTAAGAGACATTTAAAATGAACATATAATGTTGAAATATATCTGAATGGTACGCACTTTTTCTACTGTTTCATGTCCGCTGTCAGCAGAATTGTCACTAGAGACATAAAAAGATTCACACAAGATTAGTTTCCTTTAGTTTCAAGAGAGGTTCTCATGATTTAGTTGAAGACATAATTGTCCTCTGATATAGAGGCTGGAGCATACTAGCAATGGGTCTCATTCTTGGAGTTGATGGTCAGGATGAAGGAGGCGGTTTCATTGGGATTAAAAGTGGATGGAACGATCAGATATTCTCCAGGCTTCAGCGACATAAACTCCATCACTTCACGTGCATTCATGTAGGTTTTAGTTAGGGCAACAGGCGCATTGAAGCGGAAGAAGGAGGCTGGGAACTTCCCGCTCTGCGCATTATACTGCAACACAGAAATTTCAGTTTTCTGATATTGACATCAAAAGTGCTGGAACAGAAACAAACTCCATGATAACATCGTTTCTTACCTGTTCAGTCACCTTAAAAGCAGTCGGTAGAAAAAATGTTGAAGGGAAAAAGAAATGTATTTAATGTTTGTCAAGTATTTGACAGAAATAATATTTGAACACACATGCAGTTACTATAAATAAAAAGTATCAGTAGCCATCTGTATCCAAGCTTCAAATGATTAACATTTTTCTTCTTATCAAACATTTTTTCTATTGTACCATTATAAAGCAAATAACTGTAATTTTTGGTTGAGTTGAATTGTTTCAATCTGACAACTTCTGCTATGTTCCCTGCCTACTGAATGGATGAGTCATGGACATTAAAATGAACATTTACCTGGAAAATAGAGAACCCAATGTGGAGGTTTTGCACCAGTCGCCTGTTCCTCTTGTCTGGCTTTTGCATGAGAGTCACCAGGATATTATTCGTGCCATTCTCTGAACTTTCACCAACAATCTTGAACCGATATTGCGGATTAGTCCAGAAACTCTCTAAAAGAAAAAGAGTTTGTTAATATGATTTGATTATCTGGGACTTTTACAAAAAATGTTCAATTTCCCCTTCATTAAAGTTTACTCAATGTTATCTGAAGATTTTCATGAAAGTTTCCAACGAATGTGGTTTAAGTAAGGTCTAATAAGACAAATACCTCTGTTATTCATACAGCCTCCGGCCGTTGTTCCGGCAACCCATCGTCCCTCGTATGTGGAAGCCTTCCAGTGAGAGGAGGAGTCTCCGTCAAGGAAGTCCGGAGTCATGCCGCAGATGTCAATGTCATGGTAAAACTTGCAGAAATCTTCCAGGGCCATCCTGTTAAAATCAGCCAATCTTTATTACAAGCGTTTATTTGAATGCAGTGTGAGAATAGGAAATCCCATGCATCGGGAATACATGTTTTAAAAAAAACTGAAGTGTGTATAATTGTTTTGTATTATTACTGATGCAGAGGAAAGAGTTTTCTATCGGTTACCACTCTAAATTCTTTTCTTGCATAGAGAGACTATAAATAAAAAAAATTAATTACATATAATGTGCTTACCAAAACTCTCCATCATCATCCACAGCAAGACACATTTCACGATCATCAGGGTTGACGGTTTGCCACAACGAGGACCTAAACAACAGTTTGTAGGAGTTGAGACAAGACTTTAAGATCCAAACTAACTTTGTAAGCGACCGTCAGTTATTTTACAGTAACTGACTAGCAAAACCAGTTTAGCATAAGCAAACAGAGTTTGTGTTATTTCTCCAAATGATCCGAACCTTTTCCTGTGCTACCTGCATATCACTACGCACTAACAGCCGTGGTTGTTGTAAACTATCGGCTTCAGTTTAAAAAAAGTAATCACATTTTAAAGAAATTAATCGCATTCGATTCAAAGTTCTGAAAATTTGACTTTGTTCTCACCGATCACTCCAATCTCCTTTCCACTCTCCTTTGCCCCAGGGGTTCCACAAACGCACCAGGTTTACAAGGTTCCCTTGGCTTATTAACTAACCAGAAAGACCATCATAATGTTATATTATGCTATTAATATTATAGGTTTTATTGTTATTATGTTATGTTATATACTTCTGTTTTCAGTATAATCACCTGTTTGAAACCAGTGACAGTGTAGGCATGGCCCTGGATCAGTCCATTTGGTAATGTGGTGTTTGCAGGTGTCTCCTGAAAATGAAAGAAATGCATCATTGCTTAGAATTAACTCATCATTGATTTACTGTTGTGGACATAAAACCAGTCTTTTAACCTTAAAATAATTTCTAATGATTATGATAGCAGATAAGTGACTAGTGAAAGAAGTAATGTACAACCTTTGGCAACTTTTAGTTATCATGTTTAAAGCAGCAACAAACTCAAAACAAACCAAAAGTGGTCATATTTTGGACTCTGATTTTGTTCCTCTGAAAGCTGTAGTTTATTTAGTGGAAGAAACCTGGAGCTCCAGCTGCCTAGTGACTTTGAATTAAATTAAGCAGGTATAGAAAATGGATGAAGGAATGGACCTTTAAGCTCTTTTTAAGTTTAAAGTAGGTCATCATTTCAACATTTTGGGAAAAGCTCATATTTACATTCTTGCCGAATGTCAGATTTGTCTGTACAGTAAATCCAAAGATTCCACCAGCGCATGATTAGCATAACTTAGCACAAGTAACTGGAGAGTGAACACACTTCATCTGAATGCAAAAAGTTGCACCAGAACCAAATGAAAACTGAAGAAATTTGGTCTTGAGGGATGATCTGGAGGTTTTTGAACACACAAGTTTGTAAATCATGCAGATTAAAAGAAAATTCCTAATTTTTGACAATGTTCACGAATACTTAGTTCTCTTACTACAGCCCAGCTGAGCATGAGACCAGGTTTCATTTCAATATGTAATAGCAGGAAGATTATTAACCCTCATCACTTCTCTTTTTAAATCAATGTTTGTGTTTTTCCTGTTAATTCATTGTAAACGGTGCAATAAATAAACTACTGTACATTTAGAGCACTGCCCTTCCCCCAAAATTAACCCCGCTGGTTGTTTGTTCATGCAGGTGCATACAAATTTTCAAAATGGTATCAATTAATCTGACAATGGCATGGCACAAAGAATGTATTTTAGTCCTGTTTATATGATCCTTCTCTACACCTAATCAACTATTTTAGTTTAGGGGCTGCAACTGAAGGTCATATTTGGCAAAATTAATAATTGCCCTATAATTTCATATAAATTAGAGGATTTTTTTTATTGCTTTATATAAACTCATCTCTTGATAATCATATTTAGGAAAAATAGTCTTTTTATCTGTCAGCTGGAGTTTAATGCACTGCGTGTCTGAGAATAGTCTGAGCGCACTTTACAAAAGTAAACCAGTCAGTGTTGTTTCTGTGTGGTGAATATTTCCTCACCCCTTGCGGTGTACCACAGCTTATGAGCGTACTGGATTTACCAGCTCTACATAGCATCTCCCACAGGTTTGAAGGGGGGTTGGACAACTCGATGCTCATATGGACTCCACCGGTGAAGTCCCTCATGGCCTCTGAAGGAGTTCCAGAAGTCATGTCAGTGTAGGATCCACAAACCCTAACACAGATTGTTATCATGTTATTTAATGGAGATTCAACAAAAATCCAACCGAGTTAATGTCTGAAAAGTAACACAAGTGTCTTTATTTTAGTTTTTTCACATACTTGGCATAGGCTTTCTCAAGCAGAGGAGGCCAGAACTCATTTTCATCTTTAGAGTTAACGAAGATCAGCCTGCCGTTGATTGTTGGGAGCTTGTCATCAACAACAACATCCACCCACTTTCCAAATCTCCAGAACTGAATGGAAAAAATTTAAGTTATATTTATGTTTTCTTTTAATTTCCCTTTGCATGTAAAATGTGAGTCAGTAGTTATTTCTATATTGGCACAAATTGTTTTCCAATTTGTGCTACCAGAACTGGTTAACACAAGATAACAAGCTTTGGATCCTTGAGACGTGAAAGTGAAAATGAGAATTATAACACTATATTTAACTGGCAGTGGTTGCAGTTATGTTCATTTGTTTGGCTTTCCTGAACTCTGACAAACAAAGACATGAAGATCGAATTGTCCCCTTGGGGAAATGGTACTGTGCTTCACAATTAATATGAAAATTAAAAAAACTGGAAAATTGACCTTTTTGTTTTATCACTTTAGAAATTCAACAGTGATCTAAATTTCTTGCCCCTTTAAGTCCTAATGCGTCACAAGCAGCATCATCCCATTGCTGGTACTTGAAGGGTTAAGCATAGCCGCTGTCATCTTTCATAATACTGTAAAGTGAAACTTTTTTTTTTATCATCTATTTGATCCATTTTGCATTTTTGATTCCATAGAAAATAAATACCTCCACCTGCTCAGACAGGCACATGCTTAACTTTCCGTGGAAGCAGTTTCAAAAGCTTTCACAGTTCATTGGCATTTAATGGAGTCATGTCAGTGTTGATCTCCATTTGCTATGACAATACAGCTATTCCTCCTGGAGTCAATCCAACATGCTGCCTTTTAAACAATGTTTACAAAATTTTTCACAACACCTGAACAGTGACTAACACTAAGCAAAGCTTTTGGTGAAGAGCAATTGGTAATTTAGTTATGATGATGTTTGTGATTAATTTTAGCAATGAGGCAGTAAATCTCTCTTTCACTTTAAGCTAGGACAGTACATTATGCATCCTGAGTGGGCATCGAAGGGCACATCGAGGAGCTCTATTCTGGACCATTTGTAAGGTCTTTATATGTGTTGAAGCAGCACAATACCAAATCTCCAAACCGGATGGCAATTCATCTTTTTCATTTGTTTTGGTGAATTGTGACCCTTTGGAAACAGGATTACTGCATCATATTTACCCTGAAATGAAACAGTCCGCAGTAGTCCTCCTCGAACGTTTGCTCCAGGGGAACAACTTGTCCGAGAACGTGATTCTGGAAAGTCAGTGCTCCAATAGATGCAAGAAACCAGCAGTTCCCTAGGAAAATCAGTCAAATTAACTGAATTCTTAGATCTAATGGGCTTAAGAGAAAATATCATTAGTGAGGGACTTTACCTACCAATTTTTCCCTGACCAAAGTCAAATCTGGAGACACCATCAAGCACAAAGGATGGTTTAGGAGCAATTTTCTGGAAAATAGAAAATCAAATTGTTAAATTATAATTTGTGCATATCCAGTTTGAATTAACTGTCCAACAGTTGCACCCTGAAATGAGAGATGGTCACTATAATTTGTGTAAGAGGAGATAACTTTCATGTGAAAACCCTCATTTTTAAATGTTACAATTAAGGTTCTCATTCAACCAATTAAGTCCCAGTGGTTCCTAACCTGGGGTCCAGGACACCCCCACCCCCAGAGCCATTGTGATTAATGTCCACACATTGTAGTAAGGCTATATGTTATTAATTTATCTTTGGCTTTATCCAAGGAATGGACTCAGCCAGAATGCAGTATTTATTGTAAGAATCAGAATAAAATGGCTGAATTCCCTCATCTGCATGTTTTCCAACTCCGCAGAGGCCGGGTAACGAGCCATTCATTTGATTCAGGTGTGTTGGAGAAGGGATGCATCTTAAAGTTGCAGGATAGTAGAAGGGTAAGATATCAATCACACTTCACCTCAGAGAGTCACACACGGCCGTTCCTGAGAAATTGTTGACAACATAAGTGAAGGTGCTCTGGGAAACTGGCAATCTAGTGATGTTTTAAGGGTTATTTAGGCTTTACTTGAATCTTTGATATTTAATACCCAAAAGTTGAATTTGCTTCACTTTGTTTTATAAGCCCATGTGAAACAATAGTAGAGTGAAAGTGAACAACAACATAGTTAGAATACCTAACTTCTCAGGTATTAATGTTATGTTGTTTTCCAACTCCAACCACCACCTTTCTAAAGAAAGTGCCTTCTTTAATTATTATAAAGAGAAGCTAAATATAAAGTAACTCTAATTTAATCTGCTTCATTTCAGTTTAACAACATTACTTGCTTGAGCTCGGCCCAAATCATCAAAGATCTCACCGCTGGTCTCAGCCACTCCACTCGGGCCAAGTCGGAGGGGCTCATTATCCCCTGACCGATGGACCTATTGTCAGGCGGGAACATGTCGTCGATGTATCGCACCCGTTTGATGCTGCAGTATTCTTTCAGCTTCTGGTAGTCTTGTTGCAGGAACCTCACGGGGTTGGCGATGCTCCCGAAACCTTCTTGTTTATGACGGGCTTGCATGATGTTCAGACACACGCCGGGAGGAGGCATCGCTGCAGTGTTTCAGCTCTGATTACAAGAGTTTCACAGAGAAATGTCAGATTGAATGTCTTCTTTTTGTGGAAAAAAAGCTTTTAACAGGATGTTTTAATCCTTGAATTTTAAGCTACCTCACTATGTTTTATTGTTACAGGATTCAGCAGGTCTTTAAGTCAACACTCTAACTTCAGATACCGGATGTGTCCTGTCCTCCCTGATTTTCGCCATGTGTATTCACAGTTGCAGGTCTATCCAAACAGGCAGCTATCTTAGACGACACTGCACTACTCTCTTCTTCAGGGAGACCACTCGGTAACAAGCTCTCATGTTTGTTGTCTGAGTGTCTTTTTGATTTGACTATTTATGATCAAGCCTAACTGTAAATGAATTATATTAACTACATGTCACAGTCATACAGTACTTCTATGGATTTATACTAAGTGCTATCACAGCATTCACCCTGATAGACACAGGAGATTTCATAGTGGACAATCAGACCAACCCTTTGTTTGTCAGTCAACTGCACTTCCTCCTGAGCTACAGATCCCTGCAAATTAACTGAATTGCAATGGGATTAGTAACATATTGTGAATCTGAACAAACATGAGCCGATGTGGCAGATTTTTTTAGCAGCAACAGAGAATGAAAGCCATTTTGAGACATTGGACACAAGTTTTAATATTTTAAACCAGAATTTTGTGACTCACTCACTCACTCACTCAAAAAAAAAAATACTAGCTGTCCACACAGCCTAATAAATAAGCTCTGTAACAAATACTGGAGATGAATTAGGCATGCCACTTTGTTTCAGAGATTTCTTTCTCCCATTTACTTGTTTCTTTTTCATTTTGCACAACTTCAAGTCTTACATGCCTTTCTGCCTCGGGGCAGGATACCTAATTCAAAATAATGTTGTTTTCTTTTTCTTTTTTTGTGTCCTCGACTGCTTCCCTGTCTCATATCAGCCAGAAAATGTCCAAATTTATACTTGAGTTTATATCATTGCACATTATCATTTAATGTGTATTTATCCAAATAAAATATTTGGTTATAGCATACTTAATTTAATGCAATACAAGCAATTTTATGATACAGGTCTTAAAACAAAATGCAAGAAGTTTGAACCTGGCCTCGTGCGGGTGAATTAATGCAACCTCAACTAATTCATAAACGAATGCAACATGAACTAATCATTAATGTCACCCTTAAATGAGACTAAAAAGAAAACCTACAGCATGTATTCAGTAGTTGCAGTCCCAGTTAAAAGGAGAAAATATTCTTACCTCTCTGAGAAAGACGATGTTCAGTGAAAGATGGATGGATCTTCAGGTGAGAGTGGAGGGGTGTTAAAGTTTATATAGTGCCTGAGGCCTTCAAGATTGGTTGGATGTCCTCGATCCTTTTCTGTGGAAAGCCTCAGTTGTGTTTCATAATAACATTTGTCACGTGATGTAAGAGCTTAACACGAGTTCCTGTTCATCTGCTTTTTTTCAGGTTAGCGTGACTATGAAAACAATGCAATGACCGACTGAATGATGGCTTTGAAGCAGATCACTGTAGTCTAATCTCACTCACTGAAGTGCCTGACGATGTTATAGTATATAGAGAAATTTCTTTTCATCTAGGGTTACATTAAATGTTGCTGCTTGTTGGGACTTGCAACCCAACTGAATATTTTTTTTTTGGTGGAAGGCGAGAAAACCGTTGATGTTGAAGATGGATGGTAAAGGAAAAAAACTGTACACAGAGCTCAGTTTGACCATTAAACACAATGCTTTTGAATGCATGCATACAACTGTTCAATGCTTAAGTACTTATTGTACAACATGCTGTTCTCAGCAAGGTGAAAAACCACAAAAACAAATCTCAAAAGGCATCTGAACTGTGAATTATTCACTGACAACTTGTATCTAAACAGTCCTCTTTATCACACTGTTGACATTTAGACATCAGACCAAGACGACACCTGTAACGCATGAGAAGTTATTGAGATATTGACATTTTTTTATATTGTGGTATACCCAGCTGTTGTCAGCTTTTCTTTCAATAAATTGTATGAAATGGAGGATTTAGCGCTGCTTTATTCTACTGAAATGCCTTGCATCCATGAAATAATATCAAAGTAGCGTGAACATTTTGATGTTTTTTATAAATTTCCCTCCAAAAGCTGAATATGACTGTGATTAGTGTATCTTCCTATTTGATACCGAGGAGTCATTTATGAATATTAGTCCTGCTGGTAGATAACAGGAAGAATATAGTGGTGCACTATAGAAAACATTGTTAAAGCACAGTAAACTGTTAGTGCATTGCATTGATGTCAGAGATAATGCTGGTTATTTAGTCTGGCAACTGGAGGAAAGTCTGCAGACTGCTTCTGAGGCTGCTTTCATGCAGCACAGCGTCATGTGATGGGAGACATGGTCCAGGAGGGGTGATTTTCCATCACTGTGATGTGTTGCATTCTGGCTGTCTTTTGTTATCATTTGAGAAAACCAAAGTTAAGGTAACTATCAACTTTAGTCTTACTACTTTTTTTTTGTTGTAAATAAGGATGAATTATATGCACAATACAGACATACATAATGAAAATGTATATTCTCAGGAGCTCTGTTAAATGTTAGCAATGCTTTTATTTCTAACCGTTCTTTTTTGTCTTGTCTAAGGAGTATGTGGAGAAATTTAAAACAAAAGAAATGCATCAATAACCTTTATACTGTTGCATCCTGTAAGATGCCTTATATAAACACATAAAATGGACAAAGGCAAATGAAATATTTTGGGTTCATGCCATCTGCAATGAAGTGCAGATCTACTAGCTCATGTTTTAACCACAGATATTAGGTCCACCAAATAGACAATGAATGAACTATTCTTTATATCAAAATAAACAAAACAAAAGCAAAAAAAACACTTCAATCTTCATGGTTCGTGCCTGGGGTTGTGCACAACGCTTCCACTGAAAAAATTAGTGTGTTGCATAATCTGTCTTTATGTGTGAAAATCTTATTGGGTATCTACAATCAGAAGTGGGTATGTTTCTTCAGTGCCTTCCGGCTGCTACTGTCCCAACCCTGAAATCATGTTTGTTTTTTTCAGACGTGCAGCAGCACATTTTTTTTTCAGTTGAAAGTGTTGTTGAACCACTTTATTCACTGCTTGATGTTTCTTAATCATGTGAGTACCATACCACCAGGATTGGAAGTTGTTTACAGAGTAGCTTCAGTTAACTTTATAACATGCTGGTGCAATGCAGAATTCTTTTTTGTTTTTTCTGAAGGAGATTCTCAGGGTTTGTTTTTAATAATGATGCCAGTATGTACATGCACATTCTGACTGCCTTCACATGTCACAGCAAATGTATGGAGCGTCTAATTCAAGATGAACTGGCATCTCAGAATGACTTGACCCCGTCGAGCCAACCGTCCTCTACACTCTGCATTTCGTCTAATTCCATCAGGGCATAATTATCTTAAAAATTTTATCATGTATTCCTAAAACATTTTCAACATAAAAGGGGCAAGTTTAAACTGGCAACAAAGAAAAATATGACAAGATTAGATACCAAAGGGTTCAGTGCAGACAATTTTCAGACTTTTTTTCTTTCAACATGATTTAATATCCATTAGAAAAATAAATATAGCTCATGTCTGAAGAAGCATCAACAGCTTTTGTTTAATATCTCTATTTAACCAATATGGAAAGGATTTTTTTTATTTTTTTTACCAAAAAGAAACTGGTTTAGAAGACAAAATACAAATCTTATTATTCTTATATTTTAATAGAAAACCAAGGCTAATTTTATTGAGGCTTGAGTTTATCAGAAATCATTGCTAACATTTAATCTCTGGCAGAAAGTCAAACAATGCCTTTAATAATGATGAAATAATGCCTCTTTGTGGCAGTTCTGTAAACAGAATACAACTTATTTTTACACAATGGCCGGAAACAGATAGAAGTAGCTGGCCCAGCTTCAAAGTGCTGAAAATCTATTACGTCAAATTATCTATTAAGTTCAGTCATCGTGAGAAAGAGACCAGTGGACAAAGTATAAAGATCATAGTGTATAAGATGATGCTTTCTAATTTGATACTTAGATTATTGGAGGTCTTGGAGTTTCCAAGCAAACAAAAGTCTAGAGTGTCTACAAACATGCTGTTTATTGAATACAAATCCAAACAGTGCAGTTAAATAGTGGCATGGTGCATAAAGAGGAGGACCCAAGCTTAGGCTAAAGCTCAGAAGACACATGTTTAGAGAGAGTACTTTTTTACAGCCCCAACCTCAAAACAGAAGGGATTCTGTGTGAAATGTGAAAGAAACAGAATTTAATGAAAATCCTCATAAACCTTTTCTACCTTTTTATAAATCATTGAAAACACAGCAAATATAAGCAATACTTCTGAACTTCAACAGATTTTCACACTGTGAGGACCACTAACTAATCCCTCCTCCCTTACAGGGAATTGAACCTGCAGCTTGTTGATGTTCAGCCAGAGCTCCATCACCAAGCTCTCACACCACTCTGCTGTATCTAGACCAGTCTCTTTCTTTTTCCATCCAAAGCTGAAAAGTCTTTCCATCAGGAGGTTTGATTCCCCTGCAGACAAACTCCTCAGCCCTCTAACACCTGAGCTACTCAGTCAGACATCAGGTTGGTCCATCTCAGAGCTTTTCAGCCTTTAGTGCTTGTTTATTGTTCTCCTCTCCAGCTACAGAGCTGAAAAGAACAGAGTAAGTCAGTGTTTGTCTAAAACTGCAGAAAAGTGTCCTCCTTTTCACCAACTAAAATCTGGTCACCCTAAGTTACTCTCAATCTTGCATGTTGCAAACACGTAGCATGAATTAAACTATGTGCATGAACGATGCATCAAAATATGCAAGGTGGCCATGATAAACATGCATACATGTAATTAAAAGCAAGTACATTTCTGCCCTGGGCAGTGATGTTATGAGGCTAACAGCGCAAAAGCTAAGATGTTAGCAAGATTAAGACAAAACTCTACAAGTCTGTATTTTATTCAACTTGATGGAAAGTTGGAGCAAAGAAAGAAATGTAAGATTCTGATTCTTTCGAAGCTGCATTTTGATTGGACCACACATTGTTATACGAGAAATATGAATGTTGATTTTAGTAACAAATTTTAACATACAGCCTTAAATGGCTGCTTCTAGATAAACATGTTGAAGTAAAAAGGAAATTTTGTCCTCCATTTTTTTGTGTTGAATAGTTTTTGAATGTTGCAATCAAACGCAAAACGCCCAGAAACATGTTTCTCAACTTCTGTAGCGTGAGACGTAAACCTCTCGGTGAGGTCAGGTAGGTGAGGTCAGGTAGTTCCTTCCAGTCATCATTGTTTTTCTTTTACTACTAAAAAGTTGTTTTATTGCTGAGGTTTCTAAGCTGCAATGATTGACATTTGAAAGGTTCAGTTCTTGGTTGTGACATTGAAAAATCACCCTGCTCTGAAACGTTTGTCATTTCTTACAAGCCTTAGCGTGGAGAAGTTGTACTTGACATGCACACGTTGAGTAAACATGTACATTCTTCTACATATGTACAGTGTGATTACATCTTCACATTCAAATCACAGAGGACTGTTTTTGTGGGAAAATTTAAACTGGCTTTGAACTTTTAGATCTGTATGCATCTGTAGTTGCGTCACAGTCTTGAGTTTAACGAGGTAAAGGTTAGACGGTTGTTTCCAAGTGAAGAATGTTACAATGGGACTGTAAAGTGCAGCAAGTTAACATTGGGCAGTGTGACGAGTTTGGTGTCCAAGCTGAATAAGAACAATGAAAATAACTAAATAAATAAATCTCACTTTGTCATTATGCCAACTAATCTGCTCACAGTGTTGTGGAAGTTCATGCTCCTCATGAACTAGTTCAAAGTTCAGTTCTCATTGGTTAAAATGAATAATTCATGCTCATAGTTCACCATTTCAGTTTTGAACTAGTTCAAAGTTCAGTTCATTTGAATTAAGCTAGAGGTGAGAGTGAAAGACTTGAGAAAGAAAATGAATTAAAGGACTGTGCCTTGCTATGAAATCAATTATACCGGACATTTAATTCTATCTCTCTTAATAGATATGCAGATGTGGAACGGGTGGATAAAGGACAAAATAACCTATTTTAGTGTTCATCAATAACCAGAATCTCATTTTTGTTTAACGACTATTTTCAGCTTCCTTAAATTTAAAGCAAGAAAAAAAAATGCTGCAAAATGTTGAAATATTGTTAATAGATATCTTCTTACACTGGACAGATGCTTCAACTCCAAATCTTTTCAAATTGGAGGTTGAAGAAACTGACAGTCTGATTTGTTTTTTAAGTGCAGGCAGACATAATTTGCACGGAAATGTTAGATTTAATTTTCAGACGCTATATAATATTTCGTAAACAATCATAATCGGACGAGGCGTCCGATGTGCACGCTTGTACGCACCTCCCGTTTTGGAGCCAGACTGCACCAGCCTACAGGGCAATAATCTGTTATACTTGAGAGTTCATGTTCAAGTTCTTTATTTGCAAAATATGTTTCATTCAGTTCGACGTTCACAGAAAAACAAACACTGTCTGCTCAACATAAATCTCATTTTCTACATCTGTGACTGCAGCTTCAGGATAGTCAGAGACTGATGTAACTTTCCCCTCCTGATGCCACACAGCCTGGCTCAGGCTTCACAATTCTTATAGTTTACCCTTTCTTACAGTTGGCAAAAAAGCATTTTGAAAGATGGAAATGGTCTGTAAAAGAAGAATGGAAAAAGAGAGACTGGGGTCATTTAATCGAATGGGATGAACGAGGGAGATATAAAGATGAAGAGAACTTAAACTGTTGGTCCTCTGGAGCAGAGTTTTTTTCACAAGTTGATGAAAACAAAGAGAAAAAAAAATTCAACTTCATCACTGATCCAATTTGTCTTTTCATCTTTTTTATTATCCTCTACTTCTTAAGCTGAATTTTCTTTAGCATACTCATCAGCCCTACAAAGTTACTGAAACCCACAATTGTCACCAAAGGTACCAACAGACATTCACTGGCATATTTCTCTGGTCATCGAAGGACAAATTTTTAAATGACAGCTGATCGAAGTTTCTACTCAAATCATCTGTTAACCTGCTGGAAAAATAAAGCTGGCAATTCCTCACAGGGGAAGCGAAACTATAATTACAGGTTTTTGCATGTACACACACTGACAGCTTTGATGGAGTTTCAGCTAAAATTTCTTCAGAAATCAAACAACTTGTGTGTAATGCTCCTGTTAGTTCAATTTTTTACTTAGTAACAGAACGACATTTCTTCGGAACTCTTTTGTTAACACTTAATTCGTACGCCTTTTTTCAGAACTTTGATGAGGGCGTTTCATGACACCATCATTATCAGCTTTAGCATCCTTTAAATTACTCAGTTGGAGGGGTTTGGTGGAAGAAATACAAACATGATTGTCAACCAGGAAACATGAGTTTAGCTTAATAATACTTTGATATACCAAGGAGTTTATGGTCAACTCGATAACCCAAAATATCCAGGTCCTGTGGCGGCAAAAACAAGCCCAAATCATCAGCATGGTGCTGTCATGCTTAATTATAGAGATAAAAAATCTTTTGCAACCCTTCCACAACAAGCCACACTGGTTCAGCCTTTTGCTGGTTGTTTTATCATGAACTCAAACATTTAACATGCTAAAGCTTGTAGAGCTTTGTAGGGTCTAACATTGGAGGGAATTTTCTGGAATTTCCTCTCGTGTAGTAACGTGTCAAGGTTTATTTGTTATTCTTGTGAATGATGCAAACTTCTTTGGAAAAAGCCCACACGATCCTTTTCCAGATTGATGGGCAGCAATTGCATCTTTGACATCAAACTTGCTGACGATCAATAAATCAGCTTCCAATTAAGTAGCATCACTTGGCAGCACTTTTAGCACCGCATCATATGCCAGGAACTGGAAGTGGTGGAAGGAAGAATAGATAGATAGATAGATAGATAGATAGATAGATAGATAGATAGATAGATAGATAGATAGATAGATAGATAGA
>JBBBVU010000021.1:6536882-6551355 GCA_037177055.1 Atherinosoma microstoma | reverse complement strand
ATGTTTGTATGTAAAACACCTTGAATTGTCCTGTACATGAAATGTGCTATACAAATAAACTTGCCTTGCCTTGCCTTGATAAACATAATAAAACATAATGTGCAATAAACTGCAATTAAACCAGTAAAATATCAAAACAAAGCTTAATCATCAGCATCATCATGACATCTGATGGCTGCTACAATCATGACACAAAAGGAAAACATTCTGGTTTCGTATGCAATTTAATTGTCTCAAACTCTCAAAAGTGAAAACAAATGGCATATTTTCTCTTAGCAGAGTTATCCTTGAATATTGAATCCAATATTTTGACGGGGAAATATTGATGTATGGACTCCAGCGTATCGATATGCCCGTCCTTATCTGGCACCCAAACTGTGGAATGAGCTCCCCTCCCATATTAAACCAACCCCCACTCTGGAAACTTTTAAACTGTCTTAAAACACATTTTTACTCCTTTTGGTACAGCATGAGGATTGGGTTGCCTCTTTTCATCGTCTAATGTATTTTAGCCTTTTTTAAAGTGTTTTTAATCTTGTAGTTTATTCTAATGTATCTTAATCTTTCAGGGTTTTTTTTTTTTTTAGCCTTTTCATTTCTTTCAGTGTATTCTACATTTCTAATTATTTATTGTCGTCTATTGTTATCGTTTAACTTCCGCTTAATACATTTTTATCTTAAGGTAATAAAATAAATGTTTTTTCCCATGTAGCAGCACAGTGGTAAAGGTCACATGTTTTTTCCCAGCAGCAGCTATTGTGTGTCTATCCGCAGCTTTCTTAATGTCATCATGTTCATAACACTCTGACCCCAGCATGTTCACGTATTATAAACCTCCACAATTAAGGGAGTCTGTAAAAGCCTGGAGTCTTGAGGGACCGGAAACATCTGGAGAAGCAGTCATAACACAGTGCAGCCTTTCATTGTTTTCTGTTTAAAAACGGAAGTGGTCAGCAGGGGAGAAAGAAAAGACCCGTAAATGCTGCTTAACATGATTTCCGTCTTTAGTTTGAGTCCCAAACAGGATGCTGGAGCATGAATGTTAGTTTCAGACCCACAACACTTGTTCTTTGGCTACGAATGGACAACCACATATTGGTCTTATTTTGCCCTAAAGTTTCCATGGACCCTTCTGGATATCAACTTATTTGTTGATCTTCATGGCAATTATGTTGTTGATCATTCTCCTGCAGATTATTAACAGCCTCGAGGGGCTGCGGGGAGCTGAGCATGAAACGCTGTGCACCTCTGACGCCTGCTTCACCCTACACATGGAGAGTGTGAACTTTAACGAGGCCCAGCAGGACTGTAAAGACAATGGAGGCTACTTGATGACGGTCAGAAACCGACACGAGGAGGACGAGCTGCACTCGCTTCTCTCACTGATTCAAAATCATCACGACAAGGTACTAAAATTTTGGATTGGATTAAAACTGCACAGGTACGACTGTGTGCTGTCCGATGAGACTCTCAGAGGGTTTAAATGGGTGTCTGGGGATATTTCTTCCCACTATTCCAACTGGAAAAAAGAGCCTGTCACCACTTGCACCGAGGATCGATGTGTAAAGGTGGATTACACTTTTTCAGCTCAGGACGAGCTGAAATGGACTGCTGGAAATTGCAAAAGACCTGCATTTTACGCATGTAAGTTTTATTTTAAGGGGATGTGCAAGCCTTTGGCTCTGTTGGGACCGGGAACCATAACTTATACAGCACCCTTCTCCAAAGAACCTCAAAAAAGTGAAATGAAGATGCTTCCACTTGGTACTTACACTAACATTTTATGTGGCGACAAGCAGTCGTTTTACTCTGTGTGCATGAGTGCGCAGAACACCTACAGCTGGAATGATCCTGGCCCTTTTTGCAAATTAAACTGTAACATCAATAATGGTGGATGTGAACATTTGTGCCATCAGGATGCAGATGATGCTCGATGCGTCTGCAGAGACGGTTACGACCTGGAAAAGGACGGACTTTCATGCAGGATGAAAGACTTGTGTGGTCCGGACACCTGTGAGCATCAGTGCGTGATGATGGAGTCGGGCTTTTCCTGCCGATGCCCAGAAGGGTTCAAACTGGATGAAAACCAGCGCAACTGCTCTGACATTGACGAGTGCCAGTCACAGGCCTGTAAGGATCATCTGTGTGTAAACACGCACGGCAGTTACATGTGTGTGTGTAAAGACGGCTATGAAATGGTCAAGGGTGAATGCAGAGTTGTGGATGAGTGTGCGCAGTCCGGATGTGAACACAGCTGCTTCAACAACATGGGGTCATTATCTTGTTACTGCTATGAGGGCTTCACTTTATCGGGGGATGGACTGTCTTGTGAAGACATCAATGAATGTGTCAGTAGCAGCTGCTTTGCTGAGTTCACATGCATCAATACTGTAGGCAGCTTCATGTGCACCTCTCAGCCGGAGACTGATGCCACTCTGGCGCCGTATGTACCCAACACCTCAGCTGCCTCATCGCAGGACCCATCACATGAAGACATTGAAGAAAACTTCATAGAGTTTTTAACCAAGACCACAGTGGAGGTCCAGCACCAGTCCCCTCATACCGACGCCCCGCTGCCGGACCTGGTCAACGACACGCACGGCGATCAACACATCAACATATCCTTAGCAACAGGTTCTGGGATTACAGTCAATTCCAGGGTGATGATCTGCGTCCTCGGCTCGGTCATCCCTCTGCTCGTGCTGATCGCGATGACTCTGTTCATTGCGATTTTCCGATGCAGTCGCTCCAAAAAGGAGACCAAGAAGAAAGCGACTGCAGATGGCTACTGCTGGGTGTCGTCTGGTTTGGATCCACGTTTAGAGAAACTCTACGAGTCCATCTTGACTGATGACCTATGACCTGACAGTGACTGAAAAGACTGCCTTTGTGGACTTTTGTGTTTTATTTATGTAATTTATGTTCAGTTATCAAATGATTGCATATCAAACTGCAAACTAAAGTAAAAGTCAACAAGTGATGAGACTGTTAAAAGTTTTGCAGAAGTACAATGAAAGGAAAAAGGGTGATAAAGGTGGCTGTTGTATAAGTGCAAGCAAGTGCAAGTGTGGTTAATGATTGCTTCCTGTTACTCTATGTAGAGGATATAAGGGGCTCTAGGAGTGAAGATCCCATTGTTTGGACTGGGCGGTGCCTGTAATTTTAACCAGCATGATGAAGAAGCCAAGAAACTGTACATATTTTCTAGATTAGACAAATATTTGTTCAGGACATTGTGTCAAAGCACGACAGAATAATCTTCAAATAAGATTGTTTCCTTCATAGTTAGTCACCAACGAACATATTTGAACCCCCTGTACATTTAGAAATGGAATAATGCAGAACAGGTGGACATTTCTAGATTATTTAGTTCAGTTGAAGTTATAATACTTCAAAGAATACTTTTTCCCTCATTTTCACAGGAGAAAACTTAAAGTATTTCATGTACCAAAAAAAAAAATCGATATATAGAAATGCAAAAACATCCCTCCTGTTGTAATTATATGATAAGTCCATAATTAGTAATGCATTAACATATCAGTGGTACTGTTTTGTTGCAGCAAGTTGAAGTAGCTCTTAATCTCATAGGTAACTGGTAACTATGTATACTGTAAATATAGTATGTGTTGGTTGAAAAACTGTTAAGTTGTATAAATAAAGCAACACAAAATATGAATTATTGATGTAAAAACATGTATTGTGTTCCAATGTATCATATCAGTGTATGTCATGTGGCAATCATGTCTCCGTATTAGACCAAAACTAAATAAATTGTTCATTAAAAATAAAGTGAGTGTTGTTGTTATGCAGTGACACTTTAGAGGCACAAGTTGCAACCACCCAGATATGCTCTTCACTAGTAGCAGTAGCTTCCCCTGCAGGACAACAGTGGGAATGAGTCCGAGGTGTTCATCCAGCCTCCAAACCTCCCACATACCAATCAAACTGTGGGACCTTATAGATTTAATGCAAATATACAAATACCAGAAACCCAAGGATGTCCTCATGTTTTATCTTTGTCCACACCCTGACTGATCAGAGTCCCCTAGACAACACGAAGAGTGTATTTAGTGTAAAATGTTTGTTTTTAGGTGATAAAAACTTTATATATTTGTATTATAATAAAGCATTGATATGAATGTTTCACATGTATATGAACAGTGTATATGTAAACACACCCTTTCCAAAGCTGTCTCACTGTTTTGGAAAAGAGCAGCAGTCTAACTTTATCTGGTTTCCTTCCTGGCCTTGGGGGACCATGTTTCCGTAGTTTAGAGCCACTGGCTTCAAATTCTTCAGTACTCCTGCAACCAGTTTGCTGCTGACTGTGTTTGTGCCAGTAAAGATAATGACAATGGCTCTTTTTGAGTCTGTAATGTTTTTCTTGTTCATTAAGTCAGGACTGGCCTTGAAGCAAACCAGTACCTGTCGGCCTGTTTGTGTTGGAGATGACTGCATCACTGTCAACCAGGACAGAGTGGATTTCAAAGCAGCTAAGGAACATTGCCATGACAGCAACGGAGAACTTCTGACATTCCAGTTTGAGACTGATAAGCAAATGTTTGACATTTTGAGTCAAGAATTGTTTGGAAACTTCTGGATCGGACTGCGTTTACCCGCTGGATCCTGCAGCAACCTCTCTCAGCCGCTCAGAGGCTATGAGTCAACCTCTGGTAACACAGCCTGGATGTTTTATCCGTCCTTCAACAGCTGGACACACAGCGTCAAACTCTGCTCTCCACACTGCATATCGCTCTCAAACAATCAAAAATGGAGCGAAAGGCTCTGCACGGACATAACCGATGGCTTCTTGTGCAAAACCAAACACAAAGATGCGTGCTTGGCACAAGAGTTGTCAAAGTCCGTTTTTTTCAGTAGCTCTGAAACTTGCAAAAGCGCTCCTTGTGAGCATACGTGCACCCCTGCAAAGGGGGGTTATACATGCTCTTGTTTTAAAGGCTATACACCAGACAGCAAAGACCCCCAGCGGTGCACACTGCATTGTGCAGAGAAAAAATGCCCACTGAAATGTGAAGGAAACACTGGAAGTGTGTGCGACTGTCCTGATGGCTACATACTGGATGAGAACATTTGTGAGGACATTGATGAATGTGACATGGGTGATTGTGACCATCACTGTAAGAACACCTTTGGGAGTTTTGTTTGCTCCTGTCGAGAAGGATTTGTCCTCAAAGATCAGGTCAAATGCGTCAAAGCCAAAGAAAATGAAGGTTTGCTATTTACGACTCCTGTGGTTCAATTTGTCAAACCAGCTGCCAAAAACAACACACTGAAGAGCTCCTCTGCGCCTTCAGGGGCTTTTCTCTGGATATGGGTTGTGCTAGCTGTGGTTGTCATCGTGTCTGTGCTTGTGATTAGGGCGCTCGTTCAGCATCAGAGACGTGGAGAAGAAAACTCTACTCAACAGTCTGTTGCTCCTGCAGAAAAACTTGAATGTTAAACGTGTTTCAGAAAAACAACCACACGTAAACTAATGTTAACATGAACTGTGTGCTCTGTACTGATGCAAGTTTCAGATTCATGAATGCTAGCGATGCGCTGTGAAGGAAACGTGCTGAAATTCAGGAAGACATTTATAAAGCAGTGTTTAATGTAAATGATCTGATTAAAACTGATGGAAATCTAAAAGTCATTTGGATGAACTATATAAGTGGAATGTAGAAGACATGATTTATGGGTTGGGACTTGAACCCCTCCATTTAAAAATGTGTTATTGTTTGGCCCCTCAATCAAAGGGGGGGGATTTCATGCAAAAACTGGCCTCTGATTTCAACTCCTTTTCACCTTTCATCAAACATTCGCTCAGCACAGACGTCCAGCGTGGAAGCCCAAAATGTCCAAACCTCCCAAAAGATGTTAGAAGACATCCGAATTTGACTTTTATAATGAGATGATATACAGTCCTTACTTGTAAATCTCTTAGTGTTTAAAATTTGTCAGGATTTTTATTATCGTGGAGTTTGTTGTCTTCAGTTTAATCATTGGAGGTGATCTTTTGGGGTTTTTGGGAGGGGGATCTGTGAGTCTACCAAAAAATCTGTTATCTTTTTATTCCAACAGATATAAGATGCAATAGCTGTTTATTTGTTAATAATTATGTATATTCTAAAGTTTGAAGCATTTGTTCTTTTATGGTTTGTTCAATAAAATGACCTAAAATGTTCCTATCATACAGTATATAAGCGGAAAATATGTAGGAAGACAACTTTGCATTTAAAAGTCTGTTGTTTTATAATAGATTTATACTTTTATATTCATAATGTGTTTACATGTAGGCATTCTTAAATTCTATGGGAACTTTTTCAGGACATTTTGAGGATGTAGGAACTTTCCTGAGTTGTACATGGGAGTAGGTTTAGAAAAGGTTTCAGAGTTAAAGCCACAAAGATGTTATTGTTGACTCCTACTGTATGACAGCTTCAGGAAAAAAAAAATTGATTTAATGTCATTCTAGGTTAGCTGTTTACGACTGTCAGGATCATTCTGAGACATAAAATGTGGAATAATATCCAGACTTTTATGATGAAGCTGTAAAAGTTTACTTAAAAACAACGTGGAAGATTCTCCTCAGGACATTTTGGATTCACATGAAAAATAAATTCAGATGGGGATGTTTTGGACTCCAAGAACAACCTGCAGCCATGTGTTACTGTCACATACAAGCCACTATTTTCCTTGTGGGCCACATATATGTGACCTGTATGTGTTTTTTGACTTTGTGCTCCATTTACTGTTGTTGTAAAATAGTTGAAACTGAAATTAAAAATTAAATTTTTAAAGCAACATGTCCTTTTTGGTTTACCTCAAACTAAGAGAAGAAATGTGAGTCAATAGTAGCTCTGATTTACATTTACAAATCTTCATTCAGTCTTTCTCAATGGTTCTTATGTTTTTATAATTTGATTTGTTTGTATAACTAAGAGGAAAAACTTACCAAGACAAATTTGCACAGGAATTCAGTTTATTTTGTGTGGTTTGCTTCATTTTTCAAGTTTTATTGATAAAAAAATCTTTAACAGTTGTCAGTTTTTAAGGGTAAGTGTTTCAAGTGGCATTATGAGTCGTCACAAAACCTCCCTCAAATTTCAGTTTCCAACACAGTAAAGGAATTTTCTGTTATTGCCAGTTTTAGTTGTTTTTACAGAATCAGCTTTAAGCTTTCGGCTCTCTGGGAGATGAGCTTGAAAGATATAATATGACGTTATCTGGGATTTCTTTGTCATATTTTCATATCAGCATGCTTTGTGGTTATTGCTGCTGCTATACTGACACCTGCTGTCCTCATGGAAAAACTGCTCAATTAGGCTGCTACATTACGGTCACACAAACTCTGACTGCTTTCACAAATGGAGTATTATTTATAGATCATCTCAGCATCAAAACACTGTATTTAAAACTTATTTGAAGGTTTAGAATTAATAACATCTTTTCTGTATTGATAAATATTATTTATCTTCAGTTTATATCAAATTTATATCACATTAATGTTAAAAAAGCAGAATTTGGCTTAATGACCACAGTGTACCCATCTTCTGATGCCTACTTGTAGCTTGAATCATCTCCGACTAGTTTCTTGAACATGAGTTCACTGTATGAGTCATCTTAAGCACATCTTAATCCAATATTTCACCTTTTGGATGTGGTGGAACGGGAGATTCTCATCATGGATATGCAGCAACTGTGTGATGCTATCATGTCAATATGGAGCAAAATTTCTGAGGAATGTTTATTTATGCCACCAAGAATTAATGCAGGTGTGAAGACAAGACTGGTACTAGTTCTAGCATGTGAGTGTATTTTATAAGGACTGTATGTGCTGCACAATGACAAAAGACAGGCTGCTTGGTCATCAGCTACTTACTTCCACCAAAACTTTGGTCTGATTAATCATTTACATCAGCCACAATGATTGCTTGTAGCTTTAATGAAGATAACCCTGGAGAAAAACTGTCAGTTCCACTAGCCGACTAAACTTTGAACCTCACAGCGCTCACTTACTGTTTTGCATTATTAAGCTCAGGCTGCTTTTAAAGGTTCACGTTTGTTATTTGAGTCATTCACTATCCTTATTTTTAGACTTTTTAAGACTAAAAGATGATCTCATCAGGTTTAATTCCAGGTGATTTTTTTTATTGAAATTTTATTATCATTTAGCAATAAATCACTTCCAATTGGAGTTCATTGTTTTGACCACAATCTTTTTGTTGAATTCTTTTCCAGCATGGGAAATGTAATTTAGACACCACTCTTACAACCACTCATAATAAATTACACTAAACTTGATCTTTGCAAGCAGCTGGAGGAGCTTCGATCATCAGCTGTCTCTGACAATTAATAGAATTAATTACCAAAAAAAAAAACACACAATCATTCTGCACGCTCAAAAAGACTTTCTTTCAGTTGGGGCTTATCTGCTTGTCAAACCCTGCTCAGGCTCGCTTGGTGTGTCACATTGTACACTCACCCCGACAAGCTTGAGTTTCAAGCTAAACCTGGAAATGGAACGTGCTGCAAGGCTGCTCCATGACCTTTATGCTCTCTTGGAAACAAGTCTGCATGTGTGTAAAGCTAAGAGAGAGTAGTAGTTCAGTGTTGTTCAGACTGGGTGATACAAACCTAACCTGGCCAGCACCGGCTGTAGCTGACATAAACTCATTTAGCCAGTAAAGGATGTCTGTGCACTTGATGAGCCAATGGCAGCAGGAGGAGTTCACTTTTTTTTTTTTTTTTTTTGGAAAGGAGGGGGTAAAATAGTATTGTTTAAGTATAACTTGTAATTTTATTTTATTTTAAAAGCATGCTTTATTGTTTTGCAGGTTCTCATTATTTGAAAGACACATATTTCTTAACCTAGTCTTATATATAAGTTTAATTAATGTTGTTTTCGTTGCATTAAAGTCTAAAATAATTTCTCCAAGCCGTTTAATATGTAATGTATAAGTAGCATGCTCAGGCTGTATGATGAAATAATAAATGATGAAATGTTTGAAGGGGCGAGGCTTCTGCGCCACTTTGCGTGTGTTAAATAATACCCTCATTTTTGCTTGACAGGCAACATTGTCTTTTATATTTGTGTATTTAACAATAATTTCATATCCTCAACAAACAAAACTTACATTAGCTTAAGTTTCTGATTTGTAGATTGTGGTGAGTGTGACTCCGTGATGTAGGACGGTGTGAAACTTAACCTGCGAGGCTAAATTAGGAGACTAACAGTCATTGAACTTCCACGTTCTGGACGTCCGCTGACGCAAAAACAAATAAGGGCGGTCTCTTATGAACCTATCCAATCAAAGAGTAGGCGTCGTTCCGCAGAGGAGCGTTATTGGCTTAAAGTTTGTCCTCCTGCGTCGCTTGTATAAATAATAACAACCGCAATCAAAGCTAGCATGTGGAGAGTGTACCTGTCAGAGAAATAGCTCGTTTTAACACTGATATAGCGCTGTGCTTGAGCTGAACACCACTATTTAATTGCTCGGGAAGCCAAGAGAGGACACTCAGGCAGGTACAAGCAGCAGGATGTCGGTCGACAGTGTGTTCAGGACCCGGTCTCTCGGTGTGGCCGCAGAGGGTCTTCCAGACCAGTACGCCGACGGCAAAGCAGCGAAAGTGTGGGAGCTGTACATCGGAGATACGCAGAGTAGGACGCAGGAGTACAAAAGCTGGCTGGTGTCTCTGCTTAAACAACAAGGGGTGCGCAGAGTCCTGGATGTAGCCTGCGGAACAGGGTAATGTCAGGCTGATTCAGCAGTCACACACTGGGAGAGTTTCATATTTGGCTCACTGAGCACCAACCATGAAAACATTTCAGTTTCATAGAAATGTAATAATATCAGCGAACATGACACGCTTAAGGCGTACACAATAAATCTTTTCATCAAATTCTGTGTAATTTGATCAAGTAGGAGACGTCTTGAGTAGATGCCAATGTGGAGCCTTCTCTGTGTAGTACAGTAGTAGGTGTGGAGTTACGCAACCTGTTGATCCAAACAGTCTCTCAAAACCACCTTCTAGATTTGTGAATGGGTGTGCCCATTCTGCAAGGACAGTATGACTTTGCAAAGTTGAGTTTTGAGGCATTGTTTTGCTCCTTTTGTGGAGCTATAATCCCATCTAAAACCATGCTTCAAGTCATTTCATTCAATCCTCAGATGATTAATTATGAATAGCATTTCATAATACTTTTCTTGTTACATAATGAATTAGTCAGATTATCTTGACAGACTGAAGTTAGTTTGACTTTCATGGAATTTCAACTTGCTGACCCTTCTAACTCCGGACAAAATCCGGATTAGGCCAGAGAATAATGAATGAAAGTGCAGAGTTGCAGCTGCTGTTGTGCCACTTCCTATCTCCAGACCAGAGTTAGAGGCAAGCATGTTATGTCATGTTAGCGATAAGAATGTATACTTCTTTTTTCGTTTTTTGGGTACTGACTGCTGTTCTGTCAATGAGTAGGTACTAAGTAGTTCCAGGGAGTTTTGACTGGTTCCCAGCAGTATGTTTATCTGTCCTGATACACTATCAGTGCTGTGGCGGAAGCATCAAGGCCATTGGCTGAACATCATCCTCAAACATCACCTGTTAAACTCCTCATGTGCCCAACTTTTTAGGTTTAAAAAAAAGAAAAGAAATTAAGCTGGAGATGATATAAAGATAATTTGAACTTTTAATAACTTTATGATCAGTATATCTCAAATGTAAACGTTACAAATCTCTGTGTTTCATAGTACACATGATCTGTGGAAGTCTTCATACACTTTGGAGTGAACCAACACACTGTCTTTGACCCCAGTGTGTAGCAGTGGTGGGCATCAGCCATCTGTGGCAATGTAAACACGCTCATCGTGGAATGGGGTTACAAATATCTTTGCTATTTTTGGCCGTTTGAATGATTTGTGGTGCTGGGCTTTCCAGGTATTCTGTCCTGGAACATAATGTTTTTGCTTACAGTGAAATTTTGTGCTTCTTTGCTGTTTATTATCCTGCAGATAGCCAGTTATTGTTAATGGTCGCAGTCAACGTGTTACTCACTAAATCTTACACCTGTGTTGCTGTTTGAATCTGCAACGAGCCTCTTTTATATTCAGTTTAAGTTTCACTTCAGGTCATGTCTTCGGGTTTTTTTTAAGCAAAAGAAGCGTCTGGTTGGCAGCTCTTTATTTTTACCTGTAAAACAAATGAAGGTGTCATTTCCTGGCTGTGATGTGAGGATTACTGCTAACAGAGTGTGAATGTAACGCTTTTTGGTACTCGAGCTGTGAAGACAGTCGTAACCAGATGTTATCACGCTGCTTTCACAAGGAAGGATTAAACATAAGAAAATGAATGAAATAAAAATCTCTTCATTCACTTTAAGGGAAGAAAGCAACATGGTTGTCATCACTTGTTTCCATGGTAATGCAGCATATATTGTGTTGTTATAGCTGTTCAATGTATTAACAGACTAATCTGTGTGTTTTTTATGTTTTGCAGAGTTGACTCTATTATGTTGGTGGATGAGGGTTTTAATATGGTAAGTGTGGATGCCAGCGACAAAATGCTCAAGTATGCTCTGAAGGCCAGATGGGAGAGAAGAAAAGAACCCGCTTATGATCAGTGGGGTATGAACATTTTTCATTGATTTTACATTTTGAATTCATACATTCTTTGCTTTTAACGTGCCTGGTGTGTAAACCTGGTGCATCAAAAGATGAAATGTTCTCCTTTTTCGACTGTTCTCGTCTCTGTCTTCATCAGTGATCGAAGAGGCCAACTGGCTGACGTTGTCAGAAGACGTCCAGAAACCAGGAAACGGCTTTGATGCAGTCATCTGCCTCGGCAACTCATTCGCCCACTTACCAGACTTTAAAGGTAAAGAAATGATAACAGAGCTGAGTAAGATGGAAGTTTTTTCCTTGAAGAAGATAGACATGACGTTCTGAAATCAAATCGAATCAAGTAGTCTTTCAAACGTGACACATGCAAAAAAAAAAACTTGAAAACAGCAGAATGAAACATAAAAACATCTAAATATAAAGATACAAAGTAATGTAACAAAACCAGAGTGTTCCAGAGTGACTTGAAACCAGGCTGAAAATCTGTTTATTTACTGCCTCTACCTGTTAACCTCTGACCTCCTAACAGTGATGTAACAGTCACACCCTGGGGTACACTGTAGCACAAGCCCATGCAATGACAGACAGGACGTACTGTACAGTTATGTTCTGTAATGCATTTTAGGCCATGCTGTGGTAAAAAAAAGAAATGTTCGGAATTTGTGTCAAAGATATCTTAAATTCTCTACAGTGACTGAGTTATTTTTTCACAAACTACCTTAACCTTACTTAAAATACATCTTTTGATATCTGAAACTGAAATTCTGATCTGATAAATCTGATGTGTGGAAGTCTTGTGTAAGAATTGTTCCATGTTGAAATGCCTTTAAAGCGCAGGTTGTTTTGTTTTGTCTTTTTTTAACATAAAAAGTTGCTTTACTATCAGAATTACAATGTGAGTCGTCAAAATTACAATCTATGTTTATATTTGCTTCTTATTCCTGATGTCTAACTATTGGCATTGATGAAAATTTGAATGAAGTCTATTGTTAACTGTACGTAAACCTGTTGTTGCTTGTAGGAGACCAGAGTGACCAAAAACTGGCCCTTCAAAACATTGCCAGTATGGTCAGACCAGGCGGGATCCTCATCATTGACCACCGCAACTATGATTACATCTTGGAGACCGGACGAGCGCCGCAAGGCAAAAATATCTACTACAAGGTACGGTGGCTTGAGAGTATCTGTATTCATTACTTATTTTGTTCTATTTTATTTTATTTTATTTGTGATCTAGACACATAGTGAACAGATGATTTTATTCGGTGCAATGTAACAGTTTATTTATTTCTAAGTTATTACTCTGATTAATCAGTGCTTGATAGGTTAAACAAAATCTAGCTTTATAGCCTTGAATCAAAACATGTTCCTTATCATGTACAACTTAAAACAATCTCTCTTGTTATAGTTAATAATTACCGTAAGGAAAGTAGTGACAAGGCCCCAACTTGAACATGCAGACTATGGTTGTCAAGCTCAGTCCGTCAGCTGATTGTTTTACTGGCTAATTTCATTCAGATTGCTGCATTTAAACAGTTTTAGCCCCGATCTTTACTACTTCCTTTGCAACTCTATCTTTATCTTAATTACGGATCCCCATTAGTCATTGCCACAGCAACAACTAGCCTTCCTGTTAGTTGTGAATATAATCAAGTAGGTTCTCTATCGAAACATAAATATTCCTAACAAACAAAATCAGGCTACAATCCAGTCTGTCTTTGACCGTCAGCCATGATAGCTTGGTGTTCATCCCTTCCACACTGACCACCAGCTCTTCATTTTCAGACTATCTTTCACTTCATTAGAGTCACATCTGACATTGCTGTTCAGTGCCTCAAGCATCCCATGTTAGCATGAAGCAGCAAGCTCCCCGCATAGAGCCAAACTTTCATATATATGCTCTTTTTACTGTATAGTGTTTTAATCATCTTTTTGATGAGTTTTCTTTTCCTTCTTTTAAAAAAAAATGATGTATTAGTGAATACGTACAATTTCAAAGATCATTGTTTCCATTTGATGCATTGTTATCCTGAGGCTAATTTGCATCTGCAGTCCCTTGTAGACTGTACAGTAAGTGAAAATAATGCTTTGCACAATGAAAAGGAATTCCAGTAAGTTCTATATTTTTTGACAAATCAAAGTATTAATGCAAGTTTTTTTGTTTCATGTGTGATTCAAAAACTTCACAACTTTATTTCATACTTCAGTGTCTCACTGACCAAGTTTCAGCTATTAGATATAAGATTAAATCTTCCATATCCTGCAGATTTGTGTCCTGATTGACACTCAAATATGTGTGAGATTAAAAACAAAGGAAATATTTAGCCAAATTATTACCCACTGCAGGGTTTTTCATGACATTTTTGCCATAGGCAAAGGACATGGTGTAAACCAGCAATGTGAAGTACATATTGTGCTGCATAGGGAGGCTTACTACCCCCAAGATAAGGAAATGTTGCAGCAAGTCTTGGAGGCTTAAATAGTCAGACCATATTCACTTTCTATTCAAAAGATTTTGTCCGAAAACACTAGTTATTATGTGCTACAATCTTTTCCAGGATTCACATTTTTATCCATCCAACCAGGTCCAGACCCTGCTTGGTCCGTGCAGTGATAGATCCAGTAAAGTTCAGTCAGATAAGATAATCGTGTCTTCAAAGATGGTTAAATGAAGCTTAAATGGCACTTCTCTTTGTTAGTCAGTTGAAGTTACTTCTAAATGTGTTCCACTTGTCTTAACCCTTTGATTCATGAATTATAAAGAAATAGTGCCACATGTTTTTTTTACACACACTAATACTTCCACAGTCATATACAGTGATACGTTTTTATTTCTTAATCATATTTTACTTTTT
>JBBBVU010000021.1:6497183-6512130 GCA_037177055.1 Atherinosoma microstoma | reverse complement strand
GAGGAAGCTGGAGTACCCGGTGAGAACCCACGCATACACGGGGAGAACATGCAAACTCCACACAGAAAGGCCACTGTGTCAAACCCTCCCGAGTCTGAACCAGCAACCCCCTCTGGTTCAAACACAGCCGGGGACTCAAACCAGTGACTTTCTTGCTGTGAGGCTGCAGTGCTAACCACCACACCACCGTGCAGCCCCATTCCTTATGTTCTTACTTGAATCATTGTTTATGGAATGCTCAAACAATTCCCAGTGATTGTGAATAGCATTTTTGCTTAAATTGCCCACCCTTGTATAAGTAAAAATTGATTTGATAAAATCTTACTCAACTACAGAAATGAACTCTAAAAAAAGGCTTCCAATGACAATGACAGCTAAATCAATTCTGCACTGATTGTGCACAAACTCTAGACACAAACTTTTAGGTCTGGATATTAAGGCTGGGTGATATTTGATTAGATTCTTTTTCTTGCACTGTAAGAGCCGCTGCTGCGAGTCGCATCAGCCCCACAGGTTCATGCTTTCTGTGTTTGTTTGCTAGGGCGATATGTTTTCAGGCGATCAAACAGATTAGTCGTATTTCCTGTTCACCAACTAATGAAAAGTGAAACCTGTTCATCGTCGTTTTTACTGAATCCAAAACACTTCCATATTACTGACATGACGGGGCCTTTTTGGTGAACCATGTGGACAGTTTGGGATGATAACGTGTGTCCAGTTTCAGTCTCACCCCTGCTTTTGTGGCATTCTTCAAAAACACTCATTCCCTCCAATTTTTCTGCTCACTTTCCCTCTTCAGTCTGCTGCCAGGCCATTTCATTTATTGTATCGTATTTTTCTCCCTTTTGGGTTTTGTTGGCGGTTAGCAACCAGCTGAGATGTGCATTACCGTCAGATAGTGGACTGGAGTGTGCTGAGTGATACAGCTGGCTCTGCAGATGGATTGACCGAAAATGCTTCATGTTTATCACAGATATCAATGTAAATTTAACCTTCAGCTCAGTTTGAGATCATTTTATCACTCAGCTCTACCTGAGGTCTATGAGTGGGGCTTTATCCTAGCCTTGATGTTGGGAATCTTCACCTTCTTTCCGGTTGCTCGTGGCTTATGGAGACCCAGTTCGCTTTGCAATGATGTTCATAAGCAGTTGCACATACTTGGATGCTTTTCTGTTGACGCTAACACACAGAAGCCTTTCAATAAACAGCTGACTGGGTATTTGGTCAGATTTTTCTGGAATGTTACATTTACAGCATATGAGCTGCTTTTACATATATCAAGCTCTTTGCCTTCTTATCCTTTAGACCTGGCAAGAAAATCATGTTTTTGGCTCATATTGTCTGACACTGTAACAAAACTGCATAAGCATACTGTGACAGTCTATCATTAGCCGTGTTTACATGTACAAAATTTCTGTCGGCCTGCGATAGACTGACGACCTATCCAGATTAGCTGGGATACGGATACCCCTCTCTCGTAAGAGAGCTAATGCCACTTCTACACACTTTGTGAAGGTGCGGGGAGCAAGTGACAGACGAAAGGGCAACACCTGGTATTCGTAGGCTATGCCGTTTGAATGCAAACCTCAGGAACTGTCTGTGGTCTGGATGCAAGGCTACATGAAAGTAAGCGCCCGTGTAATGGATTATTGCAAACCAATCTCCCGGGGCAACCGCAGTGCAGGTAGTTTTATCCAAGTAAAGTGCTGTTTGAAAGTAAACCAAATCAAATAAAGATACAATTTTTCTGAATTCGAATGTGCCCGAAGTGGTATTCTTATGGTGCATCAGTGTCATTTTCTACTGTTTAGGATGAATGCTGCAGCAAGTCCAGCGCACCTCAGGCAACGATATAAACGATACTGTGCTGACATCATTCTTGGCTGTAATGTCAATTTTGACGGAATGCTGTCGCTGCCACAGACCGATAAAGCACCTCACTGTCAGAAAAAACGGGTTGAGATGTAACAGAGGAGGTTTAGAGGTCCAGAGGAAGTAATTCTAGTGATGTAACAGACTGTTTGCTTTATTTGAATCATCTTACAATCATGATATTTGACTCCAGAATTTTAGTATAATCTTTCTAATCATTTAGAATATATGACTGCCATGGTCCTCATATAATGGATTATAGAGGGCAGTATTTAATGCTTATTTTATTTCTGTGTGTACTGTATCACTGGTCAGAGGGGCGAATACATTTTCTGTAACATCCTTCATTTTGGTTGTGCTACTCAGATGTACTTCAGAGCACAATGCCCTGCATCTTGAGTGAAGTTGTGTTTTAGGTCAGAGACAACAAGCTGAAAGAACAAGAGAATGGCATTAATCTGGCAAAGATGACCTGGCTTGCCTCTTGTGATAAATGCAGCCAAGAACGGGGGGGAAAAAGAAGGTTGACATTTGAAAATTCAGAAGTGCAGAGTCTGTACAAGACAGATGAAAAGGTCAGATCAAAGCCAACATCCTCACACTTTTTCATATTTCTGTCCCTCCATCCTGTCCTCCTTGATTCCTTATATAATTTACATGTCAGTTCAAAGCAGCCATGGTGCAGAGCAGTGAAGGACATGACCTGAGGAAATAGGACAGTCAACCCGATGCTGGGGAGATGTGAGGCTTATCGGCTGATCCTAGGGGTTGTACAGTTGGTTAGGTGGAAAAATGGGGAATGCAGCAGAACAGATATAGAACAAGGTTAAAGGAGATGTTACAGATGCTCCCGGGCTGCTCTCCCTTCCCTCCTCCACCATTTAACCTTTTTTCCTCTCAGGTCTGTCAGGCCTTGTTGAAACAAGGCGAGTGATTCAGTGCCTCCACAGGAAACTTGAATTGTTGCCAAAGATATCAGTCTTCAGACAGGGTGTGGTTTTTCATGCTGCTACTCCGCCTCTGACCTCCCACTTGGGCGCTGTGCTGCTCAGTTTGCTTCACAGTCCAACATCCGTTCACTCTTACATCCCAGCCGTATGTCAGAACATCAGCTCACAGACGTCAACCTGCCTCCACCCGGCTGCACTTGCTCCTCTTTCTTTTCTACTTTGGTTTATCTTTATTTCTCATTATATCCGATGATGATTGGCACAACTACACCTGACTGAGTTCAGTGAAATGTGAGACGTGCACAAAGCGAACAGAAGCAGCGTAATGTTCGGCATACTCACCGTTTTCTGCTGTTGGAATATGATCAGAGATGAAAGCAGCTCAGCTTTACTCAGGTTTTTTTTGTCATTTTAACACACAGACACTGCTTGCGCAGAAATTTGGCAAACTGCATGTGACACATGAGTGTTAAAAGAGAGGTGGTTTGTCTGCTGACAACATTCCCCCCTCCTCCAACTGCTTGAAAATGATGCTGACCTGGATAAATGATCCAGCATTGGTCCATTTTGAGTAACTCTCATTTTATCCATCTTCAAAACCTTTGGAAAATCAATCTTTAGGTATTTTAGTCTGAAAACTTGCTTTCATCATGCAGATGGTTCTCTGTTGTTGGCCATTTTTCAGAGAGTATGAATAATAAGAGGAAAAGGTTTTTTTCACTCGTAGTTAGTGGTTGAGTGAAGCCGTTTATTATCAAACAACTGTTTACTCTCTTTAAATCATAATAACAGAAACTGCCCAAATGATCCTGATCAAAAGTTTACATGCCCTGATGATTTTGGCTTGATAACATGCTCACAAGTTGACACAAATGGGTTGAATGGCTATTAAAGGTAACCATCCTGGTAACCATTTATGCAATTTCCCCTCGGGGATCAATAAAGTATAATTCATCCTCACTTGTGATCTGTCTGCTTCGTATCAGTGTGTGTGGATAAAAGCTCTGTGAGTTTCTGGGCTCCTGAGTCCTGACAGTCCCTTGCATCTTTCATCCAGTGCTGAGAAAGCAGGAGTTCATGGAGAAAGCGATAGAATTGTTCAAGGATCTGCGGGAAAAGGGGATTGAACTGTATAAAACTGGAAAGGAATATAAAAAGATATCCAAGGACTTGAGACGTGTTCAAACTCTAATTCAAAAAGTGGAAAATGAGGGATTCTGTTTAAACCAATCCACAGTAGGTAGACCAACAAACATGTCAGCCACAACTGCCGGGAAAGACTTCAAGCTGGCATTGATGGGCAACACAGGGTATGAAGAACTGGGGTGTTTAAACTTTTGATCAGGGTCATTTGGGTAGTTTCTGTTGTCATTATGATTTTAAAAAGAGTAAACAGTTCTTTGACAATAAATGGCTTCACTCGGCCACTAACCATGAGTGAATAAAGTTTTTGCTCTTATTCATATTCACTGAAAAATGGTCAAAAGTAAGTCACAAATTCCGCCAGGGTATGTACACGTATGAGCACAACTGTATAAGTGATTAATGGGAAGGGAAATGTATTTACTTAGTTGAGATCGCACCACCATTTCTTTTATTTACATTCTGATTTATTGGATTATTTGACTGGTTTCTTTGCTTATTTGTAAGCAGTGATTAAAGGACGGGTATTTATTTACTTATTTGAGAAGGAACTCATTGGTTGTTGGCTTAGAAAGAAGTAGCATCTGATGTAAGACATCTGCTCTTCTGTGAAGAAAACCCCAAACTCTGGTTGTTGAGCTCCGGACTTTAACGTGTAATCTTTTATGTCTCTTCTGCTGTAGGTTAGTGAAATCCTCATTTGGTTGAATGCACAGTCAAAGTCAGGCATTCTGACCAATAAAAAGCACCTCTTTCTTCTCCCACCTCACCAACTTTGTCTTGGCACTGTGAAAAAATCCACTAAGGTGGAGAAAAGGAGGGTGCTTCATAGTCCAGGACTGATCCCACACACTTCAAGTGTTTATCAAACACAAGCAGCTTCTTTCTGCTCTGAAAATACAGACGCATTACGCTGGAGGGAAGAGACCCAGAAACATCAACAACAGCCAGAGAGCCGTGCTCGTTATGTAAGCTGAATCAAATTGATCCAATGGGGATCGACTTGTCAGGCTTGAGCTGCAGCGACACGGATAAAAATTCAGGCATAATAATCTGGAGGCACTTTCAGAGGTCAAATCTCTGTAGTATGTTTTACTTCAAGGAACTACAAATCCTGTCTGTCTGTCTGTCTGATGGAGGCTACAAACCTGCCGAGTTGTGACAAAACTTGATCGGAAATAGAACAGAGGAATTCAGTCTGCGAAGCTTCAGGGAGGGAGAAAAAAAGGAGGGAAAGAGAAAAAGAGAAAAACCTGACAATATGTTTGAAGCGGAGAGAGAGACAGAGGTGAGCCGGGTGGAGGAGGGGTGGGACCTCCGAGGCTTTGGAGCCAATTTGAGGACCTTGTGATGCAAAACCAGTCCTCAGCAACAGACAGTTCCCATGGCAACTGTGAGCTGCCAAAGTTCCTTGTTGACAAATGACGGCTCCCCTCTCCTTAGCACTCGCCCTGCAATATGTGTGTATGCGTCTTTAGAGAGCAAAAGAGAGAGTGCGTGTGTGTGTGCGTGTGTGTGTGTGCGTGTGTGTGTGTGTGTGTGTGTGTGTGTGTGTGTTATTTGGCAAGTCCCCATCTTTGCCTTAGGCTTGGGGGGGTTGGAGAAGGGGTGAAAGGATAAAGACAGAGGAGGAGAATTGTAAGTATGCAGGCATACATATGGTATGAATACACAGACAGCACATTCCAACAGATACGCTGCTCTGTGTTGTGTAAGTCAGAGTTTTAGATCTAATAACAGAATATAACTTAATTCAGTGTACTGATCAGTTTTCCTTTCTGTGGGATACATTGTAGTGCAGCTCTGTTAATGAGACACTAAACAAGGATTTTATAAGGAATAACATAATAAACATAACCATGATGACATGAGTATATCTCTGCAAGGTCTGTTTGAATACTTTGTGTCAGAGTAAAAGAGAACACTTGTATATATGTGATACTGTTCAAGAATAAATGAAGAATGGCACAAATGACAAAAGTTTCAGGCTTGCCTTAAAAGAAAAAAATACCCCTATAAACATTTTTTCCTGCTGATCTGATTGTGGAAAGGTCGGATTGGAAATTCTTTCCGATCGAGGCCGGTTGGATCAGCTGAGGTGTTTATATGACACGTTTTTATTCTGATTGGACGTTGGATCGGATCAAAAGTGCTCCATGTAAACGCAGCTAGTGAGTATACACACATCAGAACTGGAACACATTACAAAGATGGCTTTTAACTTGTGGCCATGACGCTCTGTCCACCCTTTGACTTAAGTCATCGGTGCAGAAGGGGGTAGCAGTAAAGGTGTGATGAAACAAGTCTACACCAATACGTCGATTAAGTGATTGTTAAAAGTAACAATCAAACAGATACGAGTTGTCATTTGTAAAACATGCTTCGAGAAAACTGCACTTTACTACTTTGTGTTCCAGCCTGGAGCATCAAGTGACCGCTGCGTTTTGGTATGAGCTGTTTTTTCTAGATGGAGGAGAAAATTGAGGGGAAAATATCAAACTGTTGAAGTTTCTACATCTAACTGATGTATAAATGATTTAATATCCACATATCACTGCAGTGAGCACCATCAGGATGTTAGCAAACAACAAACCATACTGTCTACAATTAATTAGATGGCTTGTTGGATGACTTGTACATAAAAAAAAAAGGAAAAAAAAAAGAAAAAACTAGTTGGGATAAACCATAATTATTTATTAGAGATATGTATTTAAATGAGTAACTTTTTATCTGAATCTGTCCATTTGATGCCAGGTCGTTAAGATTCTGTGCAAACAGGAAGTTGAGTAAACATGGTTTTAGCTGGAGAATCCGGATTTTTAGTATGCTGCTCTTGCAGTGGTGTCCAATAATAGAAAGTGTCATGAAATGAAAGACGGTAACACTGAGCGATCTGAAGTGGAAGCAGAGAAAGATGGGGGGCAGGCTGAGCAGCAGGATCCACACACCCTGCGGCAGAAGTGTCGAGAAGAGATGATCTTCCATCCTCACCTCGCAACAGAGCTGTCAAGACGTTCAGACCGTGATTTAACCTCCCCACTTCACAGTTTCATCCCAATGACGCACACTCACATGCACGCCAGTCACCATGCACTACAATGGTTTAGCTCCTTTCAGGCAATCTGCAGCAATGTTGCACAAAACCTGCACAGAATTAGAAATAATCCAGTAATGGAGGCATGCAGATTTAGCACTATTACTGGATCAAAGGCGCATTTAACTTAAAGCCCAATAATGCCAATGCAAGCACATTTGCAGCATTTACAGCAGTGAATCATGAGTATGGTTGTGTGTCATTATAAATTGCTCCTGCCTTATCTCCTGATTGTAATAAAAGCAGGTGGACGTGTCTGTTTTATGCTACATGGAGGGAATATTGCAGGGACAATAGCTACACCAGGGAGGAGTGTGGAGGTGACTGCACAGAGCGTAATGTCAAAAAGATTTACGTGAATTGAACAGCAAAGCGACACCGAAGAGATATTTGGTACCGCACTCCACTGAGCAGCAGACAGGATGGGAAGCAACTCAATGAGCAGGAACTCGCACACATCTAACTGCGTTGTTTAAAATCAGCAAAGATCTGCATGTCTGTGACATAAAGGAACACAGGAGGAAGCGGCATCTTTTCAACATTTCTTTTACTGATACACATATCACAGAACATCACACAAAATCATCAGAGCGCACTTGCTCTTTTGTTGTTTTTCATAACAAAAATGCAGTTACATCTTTTTCGTCTGAGAAAAAAAGATATTGCTTTATTATAATCTTTCATTTACCACTAATAATAACTGTCTTATTTAAATGAAACAGGCTCAACTTGTCTGGTTGTAGTAACTGCTATTATTTTTTACATCAGAAAATATGAGGGACACAAAATCCAAATGCCTTGGGCCTTAAGCTATGGCCCAAAAAAAAGTAAAAAAAGAAAATACATCAAACAAATCCAATCTTTAGATTTTTTTTTTTCTTGCAACAACTTTGGTTTGGGTTTATCATCTCATCTTCAGATGTCCCAAACAAGACACAGCAACAGACAGAAAACCACTGATCATGTCATCGAACAGGCTGATAAAGATAAAAACGGATTTGGTGCCATGTTTGGCTTGATAACAATGTTCTGCATTCATTGTGACTTCACTTTTTTCAGGGTGTGACTCTACAGAGGTGGGGGACGCTGTCAATGTTGGAATAATCACTACTTTGTTTTTGAGAATTTAAATTAAACAATATATATTTCCTGATCTTATCAGCTTAGCTATAAGACTAGAAAACAAGGGTGTTACCACCAGATGTAGCTTTCTAAAACCAATTCACCAGCTACATATTGGTATTACATTCTGGTATTAATGGTGTTTCTGATCTGAGCCAAAACTTAACCTCCTAAGAAGCAACGACAGTACAAGGTCAGATATTTCAGGGAAACTATGTTTGAGACCATGTTTGTGAAAAAACTTTTCTCAAGCCTGAAGATTTGGGCTCATTAAGGGTTTTGGGATGAAGTAACTAACCTATGCATACATTATGAAGCATATAGGTGGTGTAGAATTTAAGCCAATCCTGCTCCAAGCACAAATATTTTAAGTAGACCTTGAACGATATGTTAGCCGTGGACTCCCAAATTATGCTATTGAGTTGTGTATCTAACAACTTCCCTGCTAGCTTTTGCCTTCCCTTCAACATGCCTTCCTACTTGAATGTTCTAGGAATAATACGATGAAGAGCTGGATTCACTTTTTTAAAGGGAAGTTGAAATCCCAAACCCCAGAAGTTGGAAGGACTACATATTAGTTTGGAGAATCAGTTGGGCTTGGTGGGCTGAGGGGTGAAAGTATGTACCATATGTAGTATGTACTGTATGTAGACATACTTACTAGTTGTGTAGATCAATCCTTTAAAATACAACTTGATACGTATCTTGGTAAAAATATGGCACAATGCAATTCAGAGATATGTTTGTAACAATTTGGTGTGAGACGGTGCAGTCTGTTGTAATCCTTAACATATGTTTCTTGTATATTTTCATATGGTCATTTCCTTTAAATCGATACATTTAATAAAAGATGAAGGAATCAAAAGTACTTATAGTACATTGGGGCAAAGGAAAAAAGCTGCAGTTTTTATATATGTATCACAAACATCATGGCTCTCAGCCACATTTTAAGATGTGAAATCTTTAGCAATAAGACGGGGAACAGATGCTCTGATTTCCTTTGATCTCGCCAGGTTGAAGTTAACTTGTCATGTCATTCTTCGTTGGGCTAACTGTGATGGTATTAGCTGTTTCAGTAACATCTCACTGGGTGAGAGTTCAGATGCAACAGCTGAACTTAATGCACTGCAGACTTTTGCTTCTTCTTCACCTTGATGATTTTGAGACTTTTACATTTGATTTAGTGCATCATAAAACATGTCAACCTTAATTGTCAGACAAGTTGCTTGTTTTTACCCTGCAAGCAGTAACAGTGGAGGAATGCACTGCTGTCACGGCTAGATTGGGTGTGTCAGCATTTGGGCCTCTGCAAAAGGCTTGCGTTCAATGTGCAGGATCTGCAGCAAACCTTGGTCAATAAACTTTTAAATATAGAGTTGGGCCATAGACTAGTGTACAGTTTATTTGATCCAGGGGGTTTCCACAAATGCTATGAAATGTTTAACCTTGAAAACAGGTACTGATATGCACCAGTTAATCTTTACACATAAAGAATTTACTGGAGTACACGCTGTAGATACAGGTTACTTATTCTTAAAATTGACATTACACCATGGATGTTTGAAGGCTATGATTTGCACTCAGAATCTGATTTATTTCATTTAACCATGATCTATGGATACTTAGTGCTATGACTTGGTCCATAAGCCAACTAATGAAGAGTCGTGGATCACTGCCATTACCTAACCCACCAGTGTCTAATTTACTCCTGGTAGTTTCACACTTTAATAGAGATGGCTGAGACTAACAAAGGCTGACTTCCTACCTCTCCATTTTTATGTTAACATCTAGGCTGCATCATCTGCAGGACATACCTGCCACGTGCATGCAAGCGCAGCTGAATACTTTTTGAGTTGGAATGTAAACATGTGTATTTCCGACATGCATTTTTGATTTCACATCTAGTTTGATTCACTTACAATGAACTTCACTGTGCTTCCCACATTAATATCATTTAGTCGAGCTGGTCTGAGATCTGTCAGTCAGCAACCTCACACACACAGCACTGCTCGCTGTCTTCAGATTTAGAAACCAGATTTTACACACTTGATGAATGTGCATAGCTTCACGTTGACTCTCTGAATCCTAAAATTCCGAGTGTGAACCTGTTTCTTAACCCTTATATATATACAGAACAACCAAACCTTTATCTGGCTGAACCTAACAAATATACAGTGGTCATAGGTTTTAGTCATGTTCAGATTGATCAAAGTTCTTAATTCTGTTCTTAAAAATTGGCCATACATTTGTGCTTTGCCAGCAGAATAATTGCTAGAAAACATGCATTTTGAAAAGAAACTACTTCCAGGTGACAAAAATTCCTTTGCTTTATCATTTCTAACCACGAACAACACTTTAAGGAACCTCTGCATTTAACAACATGCCTGTGTCCTGTTGTAATCTAAAGCAATCATTGGTAATTAAAAGTACCACTTAGTAACTTAACAATTACATTAATACACAATATACATGTAACCATAGAAAGACTAAGGCACTTTAAATTGCAGTTGAACAATTCTTATGATTGTATTTTCGTAATCTGAATTCCACACATTGTGGCGCTGCTGCAGCACAGTCGCATGCCATCGCCTGAGACAGCGTCAAAATCAACAAGCACACATTATAACGTGTAACCTGTTCATTAATAATAAAAAAAAAGAACTGCTTAAAATCAAGTTTTAAAATGCTACATCATATCTTGCAAACACACACATACAGAAGCACACACTTCCAAATACACAACCCGTTAATTCGTGGGCTTGTTTAGGGTCCTGAAATGAGACCTTTGCACCAGTAAAAGGCCCATTTGAGACCTTTAGTTTTGTGCTGCAGGGCTTGAAAATGGTCTTGGAGACAGTGCAATAGCAAGCTTCACTTCACATTTGGGATTCAAGATCCCATTATATGTGACCTTGTTTATTTTGTTTATGAAATGTGTCTATTACCAACCAGCTAAGAAGTTTTTCTTGTTTTTGTTTTTTTTTTCTTCATCTGAGTGTAATGTGAGCAACAGATTGTGTCTGGGTGCCACACCGGAGTATACTATTATTAACATAAAGCTGACTTGACATTACTATGATGGGTAGATATACCTTCCTTTGCTATAACTGATGACTGTCGTCATCACATTTCATTCTAACAGACTTATGTTAGTGATTCTTCAGTTATTGTCTATGAGCCCTGCGGTGCCAGAAGCTGAATCGGTGGAGATCTCTTTCAGAGTCCCATTGACACGGTCTCACAACCTGCTCCTCTTCCTCCTCTTCTTCCTCTTCCTCCTCTCCTACTTCCTCTTCCACACTATCTGCCATACAACTGTCCTCTGTCCTTCTGTGTTTGTGACCCAACAAGTTCTTAGTCCTACTTTTCTGGCTTAATTTGTCCATAACAACATCGACCGAAGACCCTGCTTGTCTTTGTTCATCATCTTCTTCCTCCTCCTCTCCCCTTTCCTCCTCCTCCTCATTTTCCTCCTCCTCATCGACATCTTCATCCTCATCATCATGATCATCAACAGCCACTGTCAGGCCTAACTTGCTGTGGCCAGCTATCTGTAGAAACGAGGAGGAGTGTGCTGTGGATGGGCAGGCAGAGAGCGCTGCATCGTACATGGAGAATGGTAGGTGGAGGTAGTGTCCTGCAGCAGCTGCTGCTGCATAGATGCAGCAGCATGTCTGGGCGCAGTCGGGCCGTACGTCCCCCTGTGCACCGCGAACCATTCGGAAACGCTTGCGGAGGGGCGGTCCAGCTTGGGGTGCTAAGCAGATGCGGGCGGGCATAGCTCTGTGGAGTGCTTGGTGAGCAGGGCCAGTGCTGGGAGGCAGGATGCAGGGGGCGGCGGCGAATGCTGGGTTGGGTGGGAAGCACCAGTCCGTGCTCTGGAGAAGGATCTCAGCTCGCAGACGCCGGAGGAGGTTGTTAACGAGGACAGAGCGCCGGAGGAATGCTTCAGGGTCGTCAATGAAACGCATCTTCTCCAGAGATAGGCGCAGAACGTGAGCACGCTCCTCCAGAACTGGTGCAACCTGAGAAATATTACACCATTACACTACAGGCAGATCTGCCTGTCATAAGATAATTACTTCACGTGACAATGATTTTACCTGTTTTGCATAATTAAATCATCAGTCTTTGACGCTTTTACATGCTTAAAAATGACTTCATATAGTTCCTCAGTAAACACTCTGAATTTGCAGGTTAACACCAGCTATCTATAATGATTTGTCTGGCTACTTATTCACCAGTTAACAACCATAAATAACATTCGACACTTAAAACTTGGGACATATTGGCTCTAAATGTAGAAATGTTCTGTTCTTACAGTCTGGCAGTATGTTCTGAAGCTGAAGGAGGGCTCATCATCGTCATCAACAAACTTCCTCTTGAAGAATGCTATCCTTGACACTGAAACATGATCGGGTACTCGTCTACAGGGAGGTTCTGCAGAGAGAAGGAAATTGGTAACATAATTCATCCATGTTGAAGGGGTATTAAAAATGATCTTGTAGGTTTTTCACAAAGAAGAAAAGAAAATTACACTTGGTCATGCATTTGCTTATGAAATTCATCCAATGTTAATATCCAAATTCAGTTAAAGGTGTAATCAGCGCCAGATGTTTCCAATCAGTCATCTTTGAGCAATGATTTATTGTTGGAATAAAGTTTTATGGATGGAAGAGCCCAATATGGGACTTTGAGTTCAATGAATGAAGAAAAGGAAGTGCTTTTCTGAACCAAATCCATCTGTGGAACATGATGGTCACACTGTAATAACATGCATCCGTGCCTGCGCAGCTTGTCTTCATTAAAAGAACATTGATTTCTACAATGTGCTAAAGAATTCTAGAGGAAAATGTCCAGACATCTGTATGTAAAATGAATCTCAAGAAGTGAGTCCAGCTGCAAGACAATGAGCACAACCTGGATGTTGTATTGTATGTATTCTATCATTGGTAGAATGGTTAGAGGTGCACAGTTCACATGAAGAAGCCCATCAACATCCAAGAGTTCTGAATGGAGGTATTCAAGGTTGAAGTTGCTGAAATTAATCAATTTACATTGTTTTTTACTTTAGAGTAAGTAGAGTAAAGACAGAAACATCAGCGTTGGAGCCGTCACCTTGTGTAAATTGTTCTTCTGAACTGCATGCTGGGGCAGAGTTTGACAGGCAAGTCTTAGTGCAGCGCTCCGAATCCCATATGGGTGGATATGCGGAGAGCGGAGGGTCTCCCTCTGGGTCCAAAAAAGGATTCATGGACAAAACGAGGGTCATCTCTCACTCTGGTTCAGGTCTGGGGAAAAAAGAAGTGTGAAAAACCAAGTTGTTAGTGTTTCCAATCCTTAAAATATGACATCCTTACAAATGTGGAAACTGACTGGTGAACTGATGATAGTTGCAGTTGTTTAGTCCTCTTTAGTGCTTAATTTGGTACCAGTTTGAGAGCCATTTATTGATCACTGTATTTCCGAAAACCTCACAAGCATTCTGCATATGCTTTTCTAATGATGCAGTAAATGTTAACAAGCTGTTTATCTGATTCTGGCAAATACACAAATTTGAAGGAGCTTCTGTTCAAGCTGCATGACAATCTGAGCGACAACAACAGAGAGCGCTACAAACTGTCAGATGGCTGGCAGCTTTGGTGTGAGCGTGGTTCTGCAAAGCGAGGCACGCAGATGGAGAAATGACACCCACTCACACCATGAATTCCCTATTGATTAGTTGGTAGAAGTAGGGAGATGTTTGACACCAATTTGTTCGGTGAAATGGATCCCACATGTCAAATCATACTGGGAAGCTTGAGTCAACAGCATGATAATCTGGGAAACAAAGGGGATGATGCGCACAGTGCCAGCGGGCCCCGAACTCGGGGTAAAGAACCTGACAAAAGGTTTCCAACAGAAGCAGTGCCTGATATTAACTAGAATGCAGTCATTTTTCCACAGAAAACAAAGTATTTAAAAGGATGCCACCTGTTTTAAGCAAAAGTGATGCAGATAAGAAGAAACATTAGTCCGACACATTGCTTGGCAGAGAGCAGCACTAATCTGCCAACTGAGCCTTTTCAATCTGGAAACAGAGCCCTACTGTGACGACACTTTGGGGCCTGAGAGCCTAAGTCTGTCTGAGATTCAGTGAATCCGCTGAGAGAAACTCCATGTCCTTTTGATCACAGGGAAAGGCTGTCATCTGTTCCGCTGCTGATTTCTCCCCTTCATGCAGAATGCAAAGCCAGCTGTGAGAGAATCAGCAGCCGGACCTCCTTGTCACCACCTTTCCTCCTCAAAGCTTCTCCTTCCCCTCCTCCACCTGCCTGAACAAACAGATATCATCACCCTCAACCCATCTCGACAGACCAAACAGAGGCAGCATCTCAGCCTCACCCCTGTTGGGTACCTGATTAAAATGTCCGCTTCAATAAGCTCTCGGTTTTGCATGGATGAACAGTTTTATTTTCTCTGTGCTGTTTTTCTAGTGTTTGCCTTTAACTGACTAATCAGCCACTGAAACATCACCTCAGACGGTGCTCTCACCAGTCCTATCGATTCAGCTCCGGGGAGTAATGGATTACACAGAACAGCATTGCATTTTTTCAACTGTTAAACGTAGCAGACATGCTTTAAGATCAAAAGTCAACCATTAACTGTGAGTTGCCATTCCTGTGGATGTTTCACAAAGCTGTCAATGTTTACTTCTTGCTCCTAGTTATTTTCACCCACCGTGAACGTGTGAGCTGCCACCTTATAACGAAGCGAGGATTAAAGT
>JBBBVU010000021.1:6479781-6497083 GCA_037177055.1 Atherinosoma microstoma | reverse complement strand
TTACTTCTTGCTCCTAGTTATTTTCACCCACCGTGAACGTGTGAGCTGCCACCTTATAACGAAGCGAGGATTAAAGTTATTAATTGGCTCAAATGGGGGAAAACGGTGTCGTGATAAACCGGTGAATTTGGGGCTGAGGACAACGCTCATCTACTGGTTAAAGCAGGACATCTTCTGTTTCCACCACATAAGAGAAAAACATGGGGCTGCTCAAATCTTAGTGGTCTTCAGTTGGATCATATTTCTGTCTGAACTTTTACTGTACTTCTTTGATCTCCACCATTTTTTCTGAAAATAATGGTTGCTAAGAATAAGATCACATTAGAATCAATTAGACTGCCAAGCTAACTGATGAAACGCAGGTTAAGAAAAATCCCTGGTTAACAAGCAAACATAATGTGAATGTCTTCTTTTTTTTATCTTACTGTGACTGGAGTTACTTAAAACTGACTGCTTTTCTTTTTGAGAATTAATGTTCTTTTTTTTCTTCCAAATATCAGAAATGTGAACAGTTAAAGAAGGTCTGCAAGATAAAATGTGAATACAAGCTCATTTCCACCCATTACTGTTATGCAAATAACTGGTATTAATCAAGGAAAGATCTAGGTGCTGCCAGTTCTAGGGCAAGTCCTGCTGAATAAGAGGGCGAAATAGGAATAAAGGAAAATGAACCGTGAATAAATGAGAGAAAACCTGGCAACAGAAAGCTTAGTGTTAAATTACAACTCATTCCATCTGTGTGTATTAGAGGACTTCTGCTAGGAGCCCGTGTTCACCTGTATGTAAATTATTTCTGTGCATCCTTTATTAGCTGAACTTTAGCTGAACCTGATTCGGTTGAGTTTGATTTCACACTCTTGACAAACCAAAACCTAATAGGTTCAGCTGTCCCGTTACCATCTGAATGATGATCTGAATGATCGTCATGTAAAACCGATACCATCACAGACCGGAAGCCTTGGAAACTGGTTTTGACAGGAATGTCAGAAGTAAGTTTATAAAAAAAATTTTTTTCCAGTTTTGGTGAGATCAGTATGATTTGAACTGAGAACATTTTACTGTCTGTCAAACATGTTGTGGCTCCGCTTCCCTCCAAAGTTCCAAAAACTATCCCTCGGACACAAATAAATAAAAAAAAATGATGGAATGGATATCTTGGCATATAAATGTTGCTGTCTTGTTGTGAATGACATTTTCATGAAGGTCTGGCTCGGGACCAAGGCTGTATACTTGACAAAGGATTGTGGCGCCTCCTTTACCTCATTTGAGTGACAAGCTGTCTGGAGATCTGCTGTTTTAGTGAGACGGCTGCTTTATTTAAAGCCAACAAAGATTTTTGTCTGTTACAGAAATAAGATTATTTGGTGTTGTCTTGTGGGGGCTTTTTATTTTACTAAATTTCTTCATGTTCACAGCTACATAATGAACAACATTAGATTATCTTAAACATAAGCCGCTTTCAGACTTGCATTGCGGAATATTGCGGTAACGTCCATCCGCTCTTTAACCACAGTTGTCTTTTCAATCATATCGCTTCGTGGCAGACTTTTTTACGCCCTGGCTACATCCATATATCAGGAAATGTTCCGGATAAGTTGACTGTCGAAACCGGGTAAGACGTCTTTTTGTTGCGACTTCTCCGGAACATTTCTTGTACAGTCAGGAAAAATGATGTGCCGCAACATTTCTGCTCATATGACATGGGAGCTAGCCGGTAAATGTCCGCAACAGCTCCGAGGTAAAACAGCAGAACGTTTGTCTGAATGCAAACAGTATTTAAGATAAAGTCCGCAATATTACCGCTTTTCAGAGCAAGTCTGAAAGGGGGCTATACTGAGAGGTAATCGGAGTATGGATTAGGCAAAGTTTATGCTAGACCAGTGCTGTTTAATTTGGGCCTAGGATGGCTGCAGTCCTTCAGATTTTTAAATGTTTTCCTCCTCCAATGCCCCTGACTCAGATGAATGAGTCATTGAGCAGAACTTCATATCCATTTCATTTGCGACAGTTGTGTTGGAGCAGGGAAACATTGAAAACCTTCAGGACTGCAGCCCTCATGGGACCAAACTGAATAGCCTGTCCTCGACCTCTCTTTGCCAGACCACAAGGCACGTTACATCTGCCAGTCTTTTGCATCAGCCTATGGCCATGGATGTCCAATTTTAGTCCTCGGTGGTTGGCGTCCTGCAGATTTTAGATGTTTACCTGCTTCAACACACCTTAACAGGCTAGTGCATTTTGACAAGATTTTCCTTTGACTCAGGTGTGTTGGAGCAGGGAAACGTCTATAACCTTCAGGACAGCAGCCCCTGAGGAATAGAAATAGACATCCTTGGTTTATATAGACTGTGGTCTGAAGCACTTTCTTTGTTTTATTTGAACAGGTTAATGGGTTTCCTGACGTTCAAATGGGTGTTTGAACTTTGAAGAAAAAGCAGTGTACCTCTAAGTCCTCTATCTCTAGCATGTATTTTGTGTTTTATATTCAATCCCTATCATGTGCAAGGTAGAAGTGTGTATAAAAACAGCTGCTTGTAAACAAAGTTTTTTTTTTTTTTTTTAAGTATGCTGTGCAGTTATGAGCAACAATCTCTATCAAGCAAGCCCCCCCCCCTCTTAGATTATTCATGGGAAATGTGAACTATTCAAGTTTTCCTTTTGTATCAAGCAACATGACATGTTTGAGATAATAAATCATGATGCTGATGCTGAAACAATTTATTATGCAGCCTTTGATGTCAATCAGATCATACTTCTCTGACTGGGATTCCAGCGCTGAAGGCTTCACAACCAAAGGACCACCAACTAGAGCCAATTATGTCACTGTTATTGAGCGCTGCTGCCATGGTTAATTAGCAGCTCTGGCCCTTCTCATCTTCCCACTCCATGCTGCTTTTTTACCTCCAGCTGTTTTCCTCTTCATCACCTCCCATCACCACTGCTGTTGCTACGTTTGCTGGGGCACAAAGAAACAAGCATGCCATCACTCCCCCTGCCCTCCGTGGGGAACTCCATCTCGACAAGCCCCTTCCCTTCTTTACTGTCTCTCGCCCCCAGTCTCAATCCCCGTCTCTTTCTGTCTGACATCCTTTTAACAGCGGTCACAGTTGACAGCTCTCTGAACCGGGGATGAAAAAAAAAACATACAACAATGAGACTACCGACGGAGCAGCTTCCCTACATGTTCAGCTACACTTCTTCAAAGAAAAGGAGGAGGAGGAGGAGGAGTGTGAAGAAAAGTGTATGTGTGTGAGAGAGAGAGAAGAAGGAAGAAATGGAGGGTTGAGAAGTAAAAATGGGACTGGAAGAGAAAAATCTCCTGGGGTGGGTGGGGGGGATCATTTCTCTTTTTTGTGTTTCTGTGTCTCGCAGGATTGTGAGCAGCTGAAAGCTAATGCAGATGTGTGTGATCCTTTTTAACATTTATTTAGGGGCGGGAAAAAAAACCCTGTAAGTACAAGTGTATGCTAGTTTGTGTGCGCACTTCACCTCTTTTCACTCACAATTCCTCCGGCTTCATTGTTCTTATCTTCACTCTCTCATAGTCCCCCTAACTGTCTGACTCTATCTTGCATTCTTTTTCATTACACCCTTTGATGATGAGAAGTTAATTGCGGTGCCGGGGCATGAGGCAAACTGTGGGATGGGGGGGAAATGATGGAAACTAGGAGAAGAGAATGGAAAAAGACAAGAGGGATGGATAGATGGAGTGAGTCAGAGAACGAAAGAGAAGTGCCGTAGGAGCCTTGTCATGAGTGGAGACAGATTGCCTGCGGGGATGATTTCTGCTGTTGTGATTGACTCAGTCCCTCCAGCGCTGAGATAGACAAGCAAACGCACACTCAGACATGCACAGCTTGTTGTGTCCTGAAATATTTCAGATAAAAAGTCAACCAAGGCTTAAACAGTCGACAGAGGCAGAAAAATAAACTGTAGATATTCACGCATCATCGCCGAACAGTGTAATAACTTGTGCTTTTAGTCGCATAAGATTCTCATAATGGGTTTTATTGTAAAGTGGCATCATTGCTGTATAACGTTTGAGCACTTTTGATATCAAGACTGTATATATGTGAGGCAAATCTCATAAATAAAAATACTTTTATTGGTTTTGTTTTGACAAAAGGTGTCTGATTGTCGTCCAAGTCATTCCTCAGCCTGACAACGACCCCTAACATACACGGAGATCATAAAAAACGAAATTCACCCGGAAGAATCACTGAGTCCTGCAGTATTTCCTTGATCCCGACACCCAGGCGTGGATTTCATAAAAAGACTTAAGATGTCAGCTCTTTTCAAAATGCATGTTCAGCATGGAGCTGTTTTATCTTGTTGTGCCTCACGGTTCTGGGTATCGTGGAGTCAAACTGATGTGTGTGTGTGTCTGTGGTATGGAGAACTGGCACCATAAAGAAGGCTGTTGTAGACAGTGACACCGTTGCCAGTCCTCTGATTCTGCATGCACAGCCAGTGTGCATGTGATGAACAGCAGCAACATAGCCAGGACATCTTCTTTATAGCATTGCAGTGCAATCTCTGGTTGAAAAGACCATTAAGATGGCTTTAAATGAAAAAAAAATATTTTCCAAGCAGAAGCATCCTTTCTGTGTTTTTGAACCAAAAACTGCTGCTGCACATTACCTGCATGGACGCGATGTTATGAAACTAAAAAGTATGAACACAGTAGTTGTTTAGATGGTGACCAGAATGACAACGACTTGGACATCAGGCATTTTTTTTCTTTTGTCTTTCTTTACTCCTAATGCCCCATTTCCACTGAGCGGTACGGTACGGGCCGCCACGGTTTGGAGAGTTTAGAATGGTCCAGCCCATTCATACGCGCGTTTCAACTGCAAGTCCGACTGCCACCCGATAAGCAGGGTTTCGACAAAATGCCTAGCGTGGGTCATACTTGTGCCACATCAACACACGTGACTCCAAAACAACATGAGATATTTCTCAATATACTTTATCATTCCTCACCGCTCCATCCAGCTCATTTCTTCCTCACCAGCTATGGCGAGGAAACTTTGAAGCTCCAGAGCCGACCAGACCTGCTGTTGTTTGGAGTAATTTTTCACTGTTGTCTTTCCAACGTGGACTGACCGGTTTTTGTGTTGCGCTTACTTTTGTTTTGTTTTTGTTTCTGTCCGCCAATCAATGCATTGTATTGGGTGACGCCAGTAGCTCCGCCCGAGCCGTACCGTACCATTTTCCGATGGACCTACAACTGAAGGGAGCCTAGAAATGGTACGGTTTGGTACGGTTTTATGGGAAGCTTCTTTAATGGAAACGCACAAAATAGCGTACCGGCCCGTACCGTACCACTCAGTGGAAACGGGGCATAAGTGGTCTCATAAAAGTGTCATACCCATAGCAACACAGACCGCCACACACACTGTAACGCAAACCTTTGCTACCGTGTGCAAGTTTTTCATTCAAGTCAGGATTATAAACTACAAGCTTAAAGTTTGTAGTATATAATCCACTTGACTACGGAACAATAAACAAACCACCCCTCTATACATGCTCGATTTGACTAAATTACCCAAGGCAAAGCAGCTTAAAGATAGCAAGAGCAGACAGCCTGCAGCCTCTGCAATCTTTCAGACCTTTAAAGAAATAGGAATTGATATGAATACCTACAGTACAACATCACTCATGATGAATATTTTCTTTGGAAATGAAAATACTTTGTCATCTTGAACTGCGGTATCTCTCTTGAACTCATTTCCTTTATATTTTGCTTCCATGTGCCAGAACTCCTTTCAATCTTTAAAGTGGTTTAGAGCAATAGTTCTCCAGGTATAGAGAAGGCGTTTTATGGACATTTTCACTTTCATCTATAGCAGCTAATCCTTTATTTGAACTTATTTGGAAACCACTGATTTTGCACAAACCTGGCATTGTTTCAGATAAATGAGCATAAAGTTGGTGTCCTACTTGGTCTTCCTTGTGTTTTACAGCTCTTTATTTTTCTGAACACATTCCCTTGCTGCATGCCTGAGGACTGTACCACCCCTGGCAACACTTGTTTTCACATTTAGTTTGAAGTTACTGCATAATATCTGCAGCAGGTTTTCAGGAAGAAAGTGGTTTTGTCAGTCGTTGCAGGAACTTATGATGAAGCAGGCTAACTAAGGCCTTCTGCAAACGTAGTAGTACTATGTTGGGACGGGTTTTTTTTAAGCCTTTTGTGGGATTTTAGGAAGTTCCGCCTACTTTCCCAAACAGTACACGCAATAAAAACTATTTAAAGTAAAACAAATTCTTCACCCAAACATGGAGGGAATATTTCATTCGGAGGAACTGTGCAGCATGTGTCTAATAAACTTTGTGCTCTCAGACTATTTTTCTCTGTGGCCTCTAAAATGCTAATCGATCCAGCATGTGTTTCAAAGAGCATATGCCATATCTGTGTGTGTGTGTGTGTTAAGCGTTCACTCCCTGTTCTTTTGGCCAGGTTTTTACTTAGTATTTCCGAGCCTTCGGGGAAAAGATAGCAATGAAAAGATGTCTGTGGTTTTCACATCAAAACAGATCCCGGACGGCCTCACCGCACACACAACCATGCAATGTGTCATGCCTTAAGAGCACAGACTCAAGCAGATAAATTTTGGACCATGGAACTCTGCAGAAGACATGAGTGAGTCAGTAAGATTTTGTCATGCCATATTGTACTAACCCAGATGACATACACACCCAGTGCGACAAGAACACAAATTCAACAAATTCTGACGCATGAATGTTTATACTCTTTATAATAAAAAAAGAGCTGTTGTACGGTAGTGTATGTGGAAAAAGTATGGGCTTCAGGTTATGATCACAGCTAAAACCGGCCAAACTGGCGGATGCTGGCAGTGAAGTGAAATGCATTAAATCTGCACAGTATGAAGCTTTACATGGAGTCTTAGAAGCAACCCTGTGCATGCACAAGTCACACTCAGCTTGTCAGCTCTTGTCAGTGTCAGTCCTTGCGAGTATTTCCTCCTGCTCAGGTGTGTTTGTTTGTGTGGTGGACCGAATCTAAGTGACACATCTCCACAGTGAGAAGATAAGTGGGTGTATCCCTGGAAAGAACCGCCTGTGGTTGAGTCGACAGGAGTTTCAACAACAAGCTTCCTCTGTGCGCTGTGATCTCATCGCAGGCGCTTTGAATCTCACAGGATGAAGGAAAACAAGCCTTTGCTGCTCCTCTACATTTCTTTTTAGTGAGAGGCCGGCTACCTCTGCGTACTAACTGATGCTGAATACTGATCCGACTGAAATCTGTCCCATGTGGAGAACCTGTTGTATCCTGAGGGTGCTGCCTGCTCACTTGAGTATGTTTACATGATGGTGGAGAAAGTGAAATTATTGTATTAGTCTGACTAAAATCTGACTTTTGAAAAATATGTAAAACATGTTGGTCCAATTTAAATATTAAATCATTCTTGGGCTAACACTGGAATAATGCAGTCATGATCACTGTCACAACACTTGGATCTGACAAATGAAAACCCTTCATGTCACAGAAGACCTATAACTCAGTGGCATATTCTGCAGATAACCACGTTTTGTTGAATGTCTTCCTTTTCCTTGCAAAATCTGTCAGTTGATTTTCTAAGTCTGTCTCACAGTCTGCTTCCATCTCTTAATGCTCGTAAACTAGCTTGATGCACGTCTCTCTTGGTAAAACATGCATGCGCGCTGGAGAGTTTTCTGGATGGGGAGTAACGATGGGAGAGTGTGCCGTCTGCTGTGAGTGGGGCATTAGGAGAGAATGAGAAAAGCCAAACATGAACGAAAATCAAACGTAAATGGCTTGAAACACTGCCGTAATCATTTGTCCTCAAGCTTCATGATTTGGCCATTTTATACATCGCTCGTTGAACAACTGATTTGGTGCAATTGTTGGTCTTCTTAGCTAGGCTGTTAATTTTCATGAATTGATTTGTATGAATACTGACTGGATCACAATGAATTGCCTCAAATTGATTTTTCTGTCAAGTGCCTTGTGATGATGATGTGAACTGGCGCTGTACACATAAAAGCTGAATTAATTGAAGAACTCGGGACAGATTGAATATATTTGATATATCGCCAATCCCTATGTCACATTAGGGGATTATTCCTGACAGCAGAGCCACTAGAACTTCCAATCCCAGTTAAAGCTGAACCTGCATCAGCATTTACACTGCTCAAATCACTTCATGGTCAGCATGAAGTGACAGACTAGACAGGCTGCAGGGAGGTTTGCTGAGGATTCCCCGGCTGCGAGAGCAGGCGGTGGCATTTAGGCTACCGTCAGCCCATAGGCTCACTCAGCTCTCCAAATAAATGAGAGCTAAAGGCTAACACCTGTTAGCAACTGGGTAACAGCTGCAGTCAGTCTGGACAGGGCTAAGTCGGTGAGCAGCAGAAGGTAGGTGGAAATTGGGCTTAGAGTAAGGGTTATCTGCTTGCTAGGTGCTAGCTCTGCTCTGCCCCCGGTTGCTACTCTTTCCACGACTGTCAGCATCCACTTATCACAGTGAATGCTAAATAGCTGTACAGTTCCACTCTGCAACAATCAACAGCTGTTCCTTGAAATACTAAATTCTCTCCTTATAAAATGGGCGTGGTGGACAGCGTGCACACTCAAGCTGGGGCTGAGTGCCTGGAGAAATTGCCAAGGCAAGGAAATCTGTGAACTAGGACAAGAGTGTGGCCAAGTTGCAGAACAAAAATCTTGTTGGCGAGAGGTCAAAATCACTCAATAGATGCAGTTTCTCAGTGGATCTGCGTTTGACTACTCCGCCTAGGCTGCATCGTCCAGCGCAGATCCGCTGAGCGCCTCCAACATGCATTCACTCATGCAGGGGTACGTTAACAGAATATGTTCCGTCATTGATCGTTTTTATGAAATTGATGACGGGAAAATCTGAAGGCCATCCGTCATTTTGACAGATTGCAATTCACACCCGTGACCACTTGGTAGCAAGTGAGCATATTAATTAGCTATGGTTTTGAAGCGTGTCTGTGACCTCTATGGGTCACAGACAGGTGCAGCTGAACCACTGGTGCAGAGGAAGTGCATGCTGCGGGGTGAGGAAACCCCCTCGTTCGGAGAGTCTTACTGACTTCTGATCGCTTCATAAGTGAAATGTTCCCTAATTTCTAAGCTTTGGCACTTGTAATTCCAGTCTCCAGTGTGGCAGCAGAGCGCGGATCAGAACATCAAAATAGCCATGAAAAGTCATCTGTCTGAGGCAAAAGTCCATTCAGTAACAGCGTGAATTCTCAGCTATCACTGCTACAACCTGAGCTGCAGGGGATGTCAAACATTCCACAGACACCTGGACAGAGGTCTCATGCTGACGAATTTTCTAGAACTAAATTTAACTTAAATATAAATTTTGACAAGATTTTTATGACCCTGTCAGTCAAAATGACTGCTTTATTTATTAGCACTGATTTGGAAAGGGCTATTTATTTGTAATATACTCTGTTTTCCACAGAAGATGCGTGATTTCTTCATCAGAAACATTTATTTATTATTATCATTTTGCTGTTTCACCAACATTTAATTAAAAAATTGTACTTTGGAGTTTAAACAAATATTTGTAATTAATTTCAATAAATTACAAGTTTAAAAAAAGGGCATCTTTTGTATCGAATAAATATTTTGTATCGAATTTTGTGCATCGTTGCACCCCTAACATATATAGGGATGCACCGATTGCAGTCTTCTAGCCAATCACCGACCTTTAAGAAGCCTGACCTGCCGTTACCGACTTTGGCTTATACCGATTTATTTATTTTTTTTAAATAACTGACATACAGCTTCAATGTTCCATTGGTAATTTATTGAAAAACAACAATACTCATGATAGCATATAAACTATGAAGTAGTGTTCTCAAATATCAATGAAATGGTTGGCCAATGAGGTACGTTGTGTTGAACGTTTTGTTTGCGGCCCCAACACGACTTATTTAGGCCTTGCATGAATTGCAAATTGCAGATCTTTGCTCTTTTTCTTGTACTGCATAAAATCTGCCGATTTCACATAAGGATCGGCCGATCAACGATCCCCAAAACTAAGGAAATCGAGGCGCACTCCAAAGTCATGCCGTGCAATACCATGAAAGGGGTAATATTAACAAGTTTTGGACTGAATGTAGTGAAATTGTAACCTGAATGTTGAGTATTCATTTGAAAGTACACGGAAAAGACTGAAATGTTTCTGTTGGTGTACTTCATAAAAACAAGATATTTTTAATTGGACTGTATTAAGGTAAATACTTATTTTAGATACTGACACATTCCACCCACAAACTGCAGGTAAATAGCAGCAGGCAGAAAGTGGGTTAATGACTAATAAACTGTTGGAGAGAAAATCATCCGATGCTCATCATGTTACTGCAACTGAGAACTCTAAGCAAACACACAGCCCACTTCTTCTCAATATGGAGAGGCTACATCCTATCAATACGCCTGCTGGAGTGGGGGCGGAGAGCGTGCAAGTGCTGGCATCAGAGGGCGACGCACACAGCGAAAAAGAACAGATCGAGAATAGATAATAGGTTTCATGACATCAAGCTCTCCTTCAGAGTACAGCAACAAGGCGCTGTGTGCTATGAATCAAAACTGAGACGCTCTCACAGAAAGCAATTAGCCCCCTGCTAGAAAAGTGGACCACAGTCACACACTTAGACATGCTGAATAAATCAAAGAGGAAAGCTGGAGATGCTGCAGAGGCATGTTCAACCAGTGAATCAATAGCAAAACGCTACATTCGCCCAAACAACTGCTTAATAACAGAAGGACGGTCATTTCCATCCTTCCTGAAACTGCAGGATGCTTATATTTAGATCAGAAAGATGCTTTTCTCTAATAAAGAATTTAAAAAATATAGGCAGCGGTTTGGCGGTATAATCCAACGTTAGAGCGACTGTCTGATAGGTTTGTCTCGAGGACACAAAACATTCGCCTGCTATTTTCTTTTTGTTTGCTTGCTTTTTATTTTTGGTTTGTTGCATCTTTGATTGTGTTTGTGCCAGATTGCAGCCTGTCAGGAGCTATCAGAGTGCCGTCGTGGCGCACGGTGGCGTGACTAAGCTGGGCTCTGAGGGCCCTCGGGGGTTTCGCGAAGCGCTCTTCTCGCTGAGTGGTGACACATGTGTTGTGACAGGGCAACTGCATTATGGTCTATCTGGGGATGGCTTGTGGTGGCTGTGGGGGGGTTAACAGGCCAACGTTCTGTGGGTACGTCACTACTGATGCTCCCAGAGGTGGATGCAGCACATTAAAGGCAGACAAGGGCATCGGTATGTGTTTGTGTGTTTTTTAAAGATTTAAAAAAAGCAAAAAAAACTCATGCGCTCACATTATATTTAATCTCTATTTTTAGCTCCTGAACTGACAGGGGCCTCTGAGGTATTTTTTTACTATTAAATAGAAAGATAAAGCGTAATTTTAAAGCTAAGTGTTTGAAATCGTAAACACTCACACATGTTAGCACTTATAATAAGTGATTTATCTGTCTGGAATGTGAGGCATTTTGAACCAGTGTTTGTACATGTTGCATTGATTCCATCTTGTCTAGATTAATGGATCTACTTTTTCCGAGCGCCTACATGATTTTTAGGCATAGGATTTCAGGTCAAAAATGCTGCACATTTGCAGTGTAGGTGAAGTCCTGAGGTGGCAGCTATAAATAAAAGTCGGGTCACACACCTGCCTCTATTTTAAAACTGGTGCAGAAACAAACATGTGTTAACCTTTCCTCTTAGGTTGTTCACAAGAGTTGTGTGTCATTCTGGCGCACAAAGGCACATTCATGATGGGGAAGCAGAGCCTGAGAGGGAAAAAAAAAGAAGAAAAAAAAAGAACTCCGGGGCTACACCCTGCGGTCCTGACACACATACTGTACACACACACACACACAAACACTCACTGAGGCAGCTCAACTTGAGTTGGCTGAGACCTTAAACACAACATAGAGCACAAACAGACAGCAGCGAGGAGATTAATGTGAAGGCAGCTGACTATCAGTCGCAATGAAATGCTTTTAGCGTGTCTTTTACATGGAGAGTATAATATATTATCAGCAACACCTGCTCTTTTCTGCTTTTTTGGTTAGATTAAAAGCCATCACAGGTTTGTGTGCGAGCCACATGCTTTAACTGCTGTTTAATTTCATGTTTGGCATCATTTCTGCTCAGAGGCAGCCTTTAAAATGAACCGAATTTCCTTCTGCGTACACGTGATGTCTGCTGAGAGCCATGTTTTGAAATGCTGCTCCAGATGTGAGTCTCTGCGCCCCACAGAGAGAGATGAATGGCTGGGGTGGGGGGGGGGGGCTGCAAGCTACCTACAGGTTCACATCCTTAATGAGCAGAAGAGTCTGCTGAGAGCGAGATATGATTGATAGCGTTGCGACAGAGCTGGAAGAGGAGATTCACAGCGAGGGTTTTTGATAAAGACGAAGAGGTGGAGGGCTGTGGCGGGCGGCAAAGACAAGGAATCTGGCATCGGACTTGCCCGAGCTAAATGTGCCAAGAAGCCATCCACCATGCAGTAAAGCCAGAACGCTTCCTCTTGATACAGACTCTAAGTTCAGTCTGAGCTGGATGTTCTTCCCTGTTGCGTGTCTCACTATATTCTTCATAACACACTTTTCCCTCCAAGGGAAACCAATAGAAAAGGTGGAATTCTTGGCAAGGGACTCCGGATGTTGTTGGCAGTGAGTGGAGGTGAAGTGCATCCAACCCTATTTCCACTCTCCTGCCCCTTAAGCCTTTATTTAATCAAAATAACATACACTTTAAGGGAGGAAAATGGGGAACACAGTTATTATTATCATTTATCATCATCCTAACTGTTGAAAATGCAAAGCAATCCTACTGGGACTAACGGTCTATCCTGGATGAAGTGGAGGCTTGTGACACCAAAGCACAGCAATTTCATCAAGAAGACAACAAAAGCTCAGAATTCAGCTAAATCGCTTAAACCCCATTCCTCTTAGAAGGCAGCAGTGATAGAGGCAACCGCCACTTTAGGATTTGCAGCCAAGAGCGGTCGCAACAAAATAATGAAGTGAGGCTGGATGGATGCCAGGAGGGCGGCTGGTTATGTCAGCCTGCATAATGTGTTAGACCAGGGTCTCTGTCATGTCATACCAGTGAGCTATTAACCGCCCTGACTCCCATTAATCCTGCAGTAGCATATGTAATCAGTCTGCTACAGCTTTATCTAATATATTATTAAACATTTGGCTTGTGAACTACTTTGCGCAGACAAATACATCAAGTAAATAAACAGTTTATGTCATAAAATGTTAAATTTATGTAGCCTAAAATTGTGCGTTTTTTTCCTTAAGTTTTCAATTAATTTGAAACTCAATAGCACATTAAAATAACCAGTTTAAGTTTCAGTGGAACCTTAAAAACAAAACTGAATGGAACATTTAGTGTGGGTGTAAGAAGAAAAAAAACACGAGTGTGTGTTTACATTTTTCAGGCAGTCTATTTTTACTTTTTAATACTTGAATTTAAGAACCACACATTGATAAGGCTTATTTTCTTTACATGTGTAGGTAGGTAAAAGTGAGTTGGCCAACCTGATTTGAATTGTTTTGACCTCGTCCTCGGCTCCACACTTGCTTTGTGATATCGGCTGAAATCCAAGGTGCGATGAAGAAAAATGGAAAAACTCCTTCTGAATAAATACGACCGCGTCCGTCGTTGCTTCTGCCCTTTTCTTCAAAATTTTTAGATTACTATCACACGCAGATAGCTGCACACGCTGTTTAAATACTACTTATGTAATTACTGGTTAATTAGCTACTTGTCAACATCATTCTAGTCAGCTGCGCGCGCGTTCGTCTCACTCTGCGGAGCATCCCCTCGCGCATTTACCGATTACAAAGCTTGACAGCTGTTTGTTTCGTCTTCTCTTCAGTTTGGGAAATGAAGGTGAGATTCTCTCAATTCTCGGTGTGGTAGTCCGTTTAGGGCGGGTTTTCCGTGCAAGACGGGGTCCCGGGTGGCTCACGGTGCAGGGCTGACAGTTAATATGAATGTGCGGCGGAGAAAACAACACCAGCGTCGCAGCTCCGTCCCCTCCAGCGAACTACTGATGAGGAGTTCAGGGACCGCTCGGAATTTCCTTATTCTCTGTCCTCAAGATGTACGTGATTTCTCAGTGACTTATTGTGGCAACATCAGGTGTCGTGTAATGGTTGCTGTTAAAGACATGCCGCCCACCAGTTTTTATAAGCAACATTTGTTAAAAATGTCCTGAACAACATCTTGCACCAAGAAATGTTAAACTACAATGGTTTGAGAGAGGTATATTTATGCACTAAATAGATGGTAAAATGCAGGATAAATATACATTGTTAGAAACAGCAATTTTCAAGCCAGAGTCATGATCTCTGAAACTAAAAATATGTGACATACACTTAAATTCTATATTATTCTTTACTTTGTTTGACTTGTGCTGTCAAGTTATTTTTGTATTGTTTACTCTGTAGTAGCTAACTAAGGCCTTTCGGCTACTGTTTCCTATTTTTTTCCAACAGAAATACCTTATATCTATCTTAAAGCTAGCTTACATAGGATAAAACTATCTTTAAAACTATTTGAATGAGTCCTCATTATTTTTTCAACACTAAGGGAAAGTCCTTTGTAGCAGCTATTTCTTGACTGATTTCATATGTCATATGTTATCATGTGTAACCTGTAACACTACAAGAAATAGTCCAATTTGGGCAAGTTAAAAAAAAAACTGTTGACCTATTATCAATTACTAACAGTAGACAGCAATATTGAGGAAATTGTTGCATAATTAGCTCAAAGTTTTCTTCACAAACCAAATGAAGTAGTTTGTAAAACATCCTGAAAGTACGGAAGTTGAGAGCGGCCATGCGTGCAATTATTTATTTTTGATGCTGTTATCTTGAGATCACAAAGCTAATTATAACCTAAGTTAATTATTTCTTAATATCTTAAGAAATTGAAAACAATTTTGTTTTCTTGAGATAACATAAATTATTTTGTTATCTGGAAATAATCATGTTTGAAAAAACAAGTCAAGCATGGCTGCTCTTTGCTTCCATATTAAAGTCTTGTTTTGCTGACCATTTTTACTTTTGAGAACCTGCTCATTTTGGTCATTTCTGCTTGAAAATAAGTTGCTTCATAAACCATAACGTTGTTTATAATATTTCCTTTTCCTAGACTTGATAAGATGTATTTTGTCTTCATTGTGTTTTGTCATGTTTTTTATGTGCTTATTGCATGGCCAAATTCCATCAGTATGACAATAATTAAATATACTGGAACTCACTCATTAGTGTTTTCAATCACGGTAGAGTTGTGATTTCTTTTTTTTTTACATTGTATCCTTGTATCTATTTTATTCTTATGTGTACTCTGTAAGTGTATGATTTCCAACAGACCCTGAATGCATTCTGACACTTTTTTCTTTAGAGAGGTTGTGTGTTGGCGATCTGCTCTGTAGGGATGTGACCAACAAAGAAAGGGGAGGGAGCAAGCCCCACTCATCTGTTATGCATTTCCCTTTTGATTCAACAGCAGCAGCCACTGAATCTTATTTTCCAGCACTTCTCCCTCTAAAGCGCTTTGTTCTGCATTCAACTGAGGAATGTGCAGGAGAACACCATTAATTGTGAATACCCTGCATCTCTGATCTTGTTTTCACTCCATTACCCCCCCCCCCCTTTTTTTTTTTTTTACTTACTGTACTTAGGAAATATCACTGAGTGCTGAAGTGAGACATATCAGGGCACCAGTGTATTCGTACTATGTCCCTGTTGAATGGAAAAGTACTTCTAATTCACTCCTAATTTAGATACAAGTAATTATCTAAATTATCAAAATAAGGAGTAGTATCTCTACCCCTCAGGCTTAAACATTGTTATTAGTAAAATGAGCACCTATTGTATAGCTCAGCCACTCCTCATATGACCTTCTCGAAATCTCTTTTCAAAGAAGAACATGACAGCACTCATTTTTAATTGAAATCAATTCTGGTAGTTGTTAACTGAGAAAAGATGTACGTTTATAATGTTACTAAAGTTCAAACACTATAAAATGAATCGTAAACTGCAATGGTTGCTCCACCTGTTGGTTGTTAAGTGGCTGTGCAAGATGCGTTACATTTTGTGAAATGAAATACAATCCATGGCAAAGAAAGGGGGAAACAAAGCACCGTAATTACCATTTTGGGAAAATGTTCTTTTAATGGTTTAAATTTAGTGGAAAAATCGTGTCACAAATTTGACAAAGAGTTATGTTGTTTAACAGGTGAATATTCAGGCTTTAAGACAGTCCAGACCTTTAACCAGTTTTAAGACCTTTGTTGCGTCACAAAATGCAAACTCTCCCAAAGGTCCAGCAACTGGTGTCCTTGGTTCCTGGGTGTTTGTTGATCACTGTTAAAGAGGGGATGCTGCACCTTGGTAAACATGGACCTGTCCAAACATTTCTAATCCATGCATGTATGGGAGAACATGCATACAATTAATGAATGATTAAATGTGTGTATGGGGGGGAGCAGTGTTTAACTCACTTGGTAGAGCAGTCACCCCATTTACAGCTCCTCAGTGCAGTTGGTACATACTCAAATTTATTCATGGGGTCCTTTGCTGCATGTCACCCCATTTCCTATCCAACTACTACTCAGTAAAAACCACTATGCATACAAAATCTGTAAAAAGAAAAGTGTTTGTAGGAATATAGTATAAGCTAGGTATTTGTATGATTTTATTTTAAATTTCTGTATGAAAATGTATATATTATATTCATGAATGTGCATTCATATCAAATCAAAACAAACTTTATTTATATACCTTTTTTCAAATTTTAAAAACATAACACACAGTGCTTTACACGTTGAAAGCAGCCCAACCCCTTCTCCATCCCCCACCTTCCCACCCCACCACATACACACACACACGCACACATATGGATAACACTCTCAGAGAGTCGTCGTACCGGGTACCGCTGACGACCCAGGGCCAGAACGCCTCCATCCAGGCACAGGTCAGCAAGGGAGCCCACAGCAGCCAAGCCAATGCCCACCACAAGACAGAGACTTACCAATCAGAACTACTTGCAGCCCCCACTATGGAAACAATAGAGGCACAAGACATAAAACTACATAGGCTAAGAACATGAAATTAATAAATAAATGACTAAATGAAATACAATAGAATAAAATAAGATAAAATAGAATATGTATACACATACATGTATATAAAATTATAAATCAATATGCATATACACGTACATATATACACACATACATGTATGT
>JBBBVU010000021.1:6464509-6479681 GCA_037177055.1 Atherinosoma microstoma | reverse complement strand
TACTAAAAAAGAACTATGAACTAGTTCATTTTTGGAACCATGAACTTAGTTCAAAAATTTGAATTATGAACTGAACTTTCCCAACACTGGACTTTGACATATATATATGTAAGGGCTGCAATGACACACAAAATCTACGGTTCGGTTCGATACTTAAGTGTCACAGTTCTATATTTTATTTATATAAAAAATAAATTTTAAGGCCTTTTTAAACTTGTAAATGTTGCCAAAACTACAAAATAATAATGATAATAAATTAATTAATATCTTTGATCTGTCCTCGACATGTATTGTTTCACCCTTAATATATATATATACATATATATATATATACACACACATATATATATATACACACACATATATATATATACACACATATATATATATATATATATATATATACACACACACATATATACATATACATGTATATATGTATGTATGTATGTGTATATATATATACCTATATATGTGTGTATATTTGTATCTATTGTACATAAGTGTATAACTTTACAAACGTATATATAACTTAACTGTGTATGTATGGATATATGAATGTCTTTTTCTAGCACAGTATGTATAAATGTTTATTTACATTTGAATTGTCATTCGTACATTTTTGTATTAAAGCTTTAAGGTATCTATGTAAATATGAGTGCTGCATGTTGATGTGGTTCATCTCTGCTGAGGCCTGTATGGAGTCTGCATGTGCTCTCACAATTGAAAAACATGCATGTAAGGTTAAAATCCAAGTTGTGAGTGGTTTGTTGTCCCGTGTATCGCTGCTATTATCAGTTTTAGCTGGGATATCGCGCGGGATGGGCTCTTGCCCCCTTGTGATCCTAAACTGGATTAAGGATGTACAGAGAAAAAAAAAGACTTTTCTTTTCATTTAAATTTTTTTTTTTTAACAATGATAGTTACATAGCAATTTTCTATCACAAATCAATTTGTTTCACAAATAAATCTCATCCAAATACAGAAGAAAAGTACATTTACAATTATGTTAAGACACCGTGACACAAGGTTGCTGGGTGAAAAACATTAAGGCACCAATGCCACCTATGGCATGGGTAGTTTTGAGTAACAGAAAAGAAAAAAATCACATTAAAGAGCAGCTTTAAGAAAAAAAAAAAAACATTCATCAAAACTGCAAGATAATGAATATATAAACAATAAAGTATTTTAAAGACAGGAATAGTGGAACACACCATGTGAAAGGTAAGTTAAATCATTTATCATTTGCTGGAGGGTTAAGAGGTTTCTGATGTTTAAAAAAAATCTAATATATGAAATCTGCTCAATAATTAATCATTGGCGATAAATAAAGTATTCGGTTATGGAAATTTTAAACAATATGAAATTGTATATAATCTCACTACAAATGAGTTGTCTTTCACAGGGTGTGTGTTCACTGTTGTGCTGTAAAGGCTGTGCTTCAGTTTCACACGGTTAAAAAGAAGCCATTTTTGAGATGAGCTCAGCTGGTCTGCATCACTTTCCACACTGGTGATGAATATGACCTGAGCCATCATGACACAGAAAAATGAATTAAGATAAAGCAATTCAGATGAGTATTGCTTACAGAGCCGGTTAATATTTACTGAAGCTTTCTAGAGGTGATGTGTTCCTTCATTGCTGATAAAAAAAAAAAATAGATAAAACATTTATTAATATAAAGTATAAGCCAGACAATCGAGATGTGTCATTTTGTTTTAATTAAAATCCCCAAAATTGTCACACCCAACATGAAAAGCAATAACTACCTATATCACAGCCCTAAAACACCTCCCTGCACCTTAGCCAGTCAACACACACTTGGTAAACACTGCACAAAGCTAGATTCACCACAACCACAGGCACAGTACAGAGTATATGTATGTCTGGAAACTAAAGAAGTGTGAAAGTGGCTAAAGTTAAAAGTGCAACCTACTCGCTTGAAGACATTTTGTAAGTTTCGATGCTGTTGTATAAAAATCCGTTCACAAAGTTTTTGTTCCCTCCAGTGAGGCTGAACCGAGCTGTAGTGTGTGTGCTTTCTGTGATCATGGATGCAGGTTGTGTGCTTTCAGGGAGTGTCTATCCACTTAAAGAGTTTTATTAAATTGTCTACAACCATAAGGCAAAGGCTCCTGTGTGCAGCTGTAACTCTTATATAGCACCAGAGCAGGTGAAAGGTGAGTTTTCTTCTCATCTAGCTGGGATGTAATGAGTCATTTTCATTCAGAAAGAGGTGCTCAATTTCTTTAAAAAAAAGGAATATAATAAAAGAATTGTGCGCAACGTTTTAATCATAAAGCCACCAGTGACTAAGTGATAACTACACATCTCAGCCTGTCAACATGTCCTGATAATGGTGTTTTCCGTTTATATCTTAAGGTGAAATTGTCATTTATTTCCTAAACTGAGTTACATCTTGACACTTCCACTGTCAGAGACATCAGTTTATTTGTGTGGCAAATGTTTCTAAAATTATTAATTTTGTTTACTTAAAATTAGCTTCAAACTACATTTCTACCTCAGCAGTTTCAAGTGAGAAAAGTATTCATCAGTGCAGTGTTTTGAGACTATTCTTCGAAGACATCAATGACTTTGCCTTGAAAGTATGCCTCCATCTTCATCATCACAGCCTTCCGCAGACACACTGATGTGGTGAAATAAACTTTGGTAGACTAAAAGTTAACCTTAAAAACTTCCATTGATGTATTCCCTGGACGATAATGGGGCGTTTTATGTCCTTGTAGCCTAAAAACGATGGTTTGATTGTGATTAAAAACAATGATCAGTGCAGTTAGCACTGGAGATAGCTTTGTGTAGTTAAACCTCTTGATCAAACAACTGATGTCAGGAAAAATTTAGGCTCACGAGCGATGCAGTATCATGGGAAATTCTCCAAAACTATGGGAACTTTTGGAGTGGGTTTTTAGAAAGCATGCTGAAGGCAGTTTATAATCAAACTTTTTGAAAAACTTGCAAACAAACAAGTTTTATTAATTAAGTTTGAAGCGTTAGAAGAATTAATGGGGTCGATTATGACATCCAGCTTGTTTTATTCTAATGAAGTGACCCTCTGTGATAAGATTGAACTATAAATTTTGTCCAAAAATAACCACAAATGACAGTTTTAATGCCAGTCAGGAACCATTTTCTGGATTTTGTTTAACAATCTTTGCTCACGAAGCCAAATGTAAACCTGTTATGACGAGATTAAGAGTAATCCTGACATCTGTTGTTTGAGTTGGAGGTGTGCCGATACATGGTGTATTATTCAGGCCCTGCATCAACAAGCAAAACCAGGTGTCGTCTACAAAAAATTTAAAAGTTGTCAAAAGACAATCCATGAAAAACTATGACTTGTCTATACAACTAAATTTGTAGTTGTCAGTGATTTTGCCAACGCTGGTGTACCATGCCAAGCTGAACAACTGTGAGTGCAGACACATGAGGTTCAGTCCCGTCCTCTTCCTCACCACGTACCCCGGACCACTGACGACTGTCCCGCTCTTCTTTCCAACTGAACTTCTCCTTTTTTTGCCCTTGTGGGACAAAACTGCCCTGTGCAGTTATCCTCACGCTCACCCTTCTCCTCCATCACTGTTAAGACTCCAGCAAACTGTGCCAGCGGCAGACCTGCTGTCCTTTAGATTCTTTCATCTGAGTCCAGTGGGTGAGCTCCTCCTCTCCTGAGCTGTTGAGGCCCAGAGAAATCCAGCCAATCATCTCCTTACGTTTCATGCTGCGCTTGTTGTAGACGGAGAGGATGAGCGTGACGTCAGACAGCTGGAAAAGGGCTACCTGGAAGACAAACGTCTCTTTGTAGGTCGGGTTGGGCTGACCTCGACAGATGGATGTCTTACACTTGGACATTTCGTGTCCCATGGAGTTCAGTAAGGTCAGCTTAACGTATGTATCTGGTCAAGAAGCAGATTTGAGAGACAGTTACAAAGGAAATAAATGCTTGAAATCTTTGGTCAAATAAAGTATTTGCTAGTAGTTTATAAATTAGGGAGAACTCTTGGGTTATATATCCTTTGTGCAAAATCTTTACGGTGTGTCTTCCCGTTGTACTCTCAGAATTGAAACCTTACATGTTGCAGCTGTGTTTCCACTGCAGCAAAGTGTGACCCATTTTCCCTACAAAGCCTTTGCGCCTGAAATAATGTCACTGCTGCTGATGTATAAGATTGTGACCACATAAGATGCAGTTTTCTCCTGATCAAACACAAAGCACAGATGTGAGTGTTCACAATAACAGAGAGCAGGAACTCAAAGGATGCAGGCAGTGTTACTTTAGTCTTGTTGCTATGCAACTGCTGTATGTCTAACCTGAAGTAGGGGGGGGGGTGTGATGCTGAAGATAAAAACAGATTAGTTTCTCAAGTTAGTGATGTATCTGCTTGCTGCTGGAAGACAAGAAGCCTTGTCTGTAACAGAGGCTGAAGCTAAAATTAATTGATTCGTCAGGAAATACCTTGAGGAGGCGCTATTATTTCCCTGACTTTGACAGTGTCATGACTTGTGCAAAGACTTTCACAGCCCAGGGCAGTGTCCCATAACATGCTCTGTCCAAAATATGAGACACACATTTTAGAGGATATGCAGATTGAAACACATAGGGGAGTGAAGGATGCATAATTCTAGCAAGTTACTGTTCAGATGAGAAAAGTAAAGATCTTTCTCTGGTTCCACAAAAAGAGAACAGTATCTTAATCGTATAGTTCTAAACTCACCCCCCCATTATTGAAAATCAGAGCATGTTCCCACAAAACATAATTCACGATAAATCTTATTCATAAAATCCTGAAGTGGCAAAAGCTAAAAAGGGAAAAACAGCTATTATCAAGTGATTTCAGCATTCACCGTTTCCTTATTCACTCTTCATTTCCATGCAGAAATCATGACTTAAACTGAAGCTGTAAATCCAGCTGAAAGGAAAAGAGGCAAGACTGGCAATCACAATGGGTCTCTGAGAGTGTTTCGCCCCTCATCTACAACCACACTCCGTAATAATGCCGTGTATTATGTTGCTGTCTAAGAGGGGGTATAAGGAATGAATTGCCGAGGCTTTCACGCTGTCGAGTGCCAGCTGCTTTCCAACGCCTAGCTCACCGACTTGAATCACACATTCAGTTGCTCTCTTTGACATAAAAGCAGAGTGAAAAAAATAGCCTTGATTTCTTTTTTGACTGCTGCTGAATGGGCTCTGTAGAGCTGTGGATGTCATAAGTGGTCAGCAGCGGTGATGCAAGGCTCTTTGGTATTGTTGCTGAATGAGGGGGGCTGCGGCTGATGATTGACTTGCTTCGTCGACTTGCCACTGTTTTGAATTGACAGAAAAGGAGTTTTGAAAGTGCTACGCAGCTCGCTTTTTTTCCCACTCTGAGACGCACAGAGTCAATCAAGGCCTTCGTGAGGATTTTGCACAAAGGTGTTTTTCAGTGTTACCAGATGTGACTATTTTCTACATACAATTTGAAGACTGTGTGGAAATGCAATTCAGGACCGAACAAACACCAACAAAATCTGGCAGCTAGTTATTAGCTAGACATTTGTGAATACAAGGAACATGGCAATAAATGGGAAGACAGTGAGTGTGCCTTTCAAAAGTCCTCTGTTTCATGTGCCGGTAGAGCTGAAAAATATAGAAAATACACCCAAAGCATGCCAAAGTGTGTTGTTTGAGTAAAGCCAAAAGTCCTCTTTAGCTGCCCGTCAGCTAGCAAGCAAACTCAATGAAGTAGGCATGAAAAATGTTGACAATATGAAAGACTTAAAAAGGCATCACAAACACACAAAAACACAAGACAGGTGACGGGAGGAAGGTGAGAGGATCGCATGCATGACAAAAACATGTTCAAACATGCAGGAACAAGGTTTACAAGCAAGTATCTTCATGGACGAGTGTTATTTAGAATCATGTTATTCATCCACTTTTTACCTGGATAATTGAAATGTGCCAGATTCAAATTAATGTTCAACTTCTTTTTTGTATAAACATGAATTGTGGATGGGCGTAGCAATACTCTGCCATATTTGCCATATCCCATTACCACTGTTCCCATTCAAAACATGCAGTTTATTTTTTCTTTTCACTGACTTTTAAGCAATAAAATTACGTGCAAAACCAGCCCCAGTCTATTCCTTCCTGTCTTCCATGTCACATGATAATGGTGGCCTGTCAGATGTGATCATGTATTTTAATATTTTACTGGTTTAATGAAGGTTCTTCAGCAACATGTTCTTTAAATTAAAAAGCATAAAATCTAAAAAAAAAACATATTATTTGTAGTTTAATTTTCCCCCTATTTTCATGTATTGTACATATTTCATCATTATATAAGCATTTCTTTCAAGTATGTGTTTATTAGTTTCACATAAATTCCATATTAATGCATGCTGTGCAAAGGTGTGATCTTTCCTTAAGGGGCAAAAAGTATTGGTATTTATATGGACGAAAAGTAGCCTAAACTAAAGTATCATATCCAAAAGGAAAAATGTTGGCATCACCCATCCCTAACATGAATTATTTATACTTACCTAGAAGGCAGATTTCTGCTGACTAAACATAAAAACTACAGGCAGGAGACTGTTCAAACTTAAAGTCTGAAAACAGGGAAAACAAACCCACCAACACCCATGAAGGTCAGAAATCTGGTAGTGATCCAATTAGCATAATCTGATTCTGCTAAAGAATTTTTTTTTAATCCAACTACATCCATGAAGATGAATAAAAAGGTCCTGAATTCAACACTGATAGCACCCCACTTCTGGGCAGGAAGACACTCACCTCTGATAATATAAACCTGTCCACCTATCAAGTGTTTTAGACAACAGAACAGCCCATCTGACAACAAGGGTTGGACAGCAGTAAGAAAAAACAATGGACCAAGATGTCAAAAAGGTAGTAGGTTGAGAGAATTTCAGGCACAGACGTAACAGTCGATGCAAGGAAAGAAACAGGGTCAGAAGGCCAACATCAACATTGCATGTAGTTCAACAAGAGGCAAGTTTTTGTTTGAACTTGCTGCTCGGATCCCTGGAAGCTTACAAAGGAGGAAACGCAGGGATCTGACCAGAGGAAAACAGGTAATGCAGCTTAGATTGAACAGACTCGGAGTTGGAGAAGTTACAAGCCGTGCATAGTCTGTGATATTTAAGCAAACGGTGCATTTGATTAAGGAAATCAACTAGATCACTTTCTTCAAAGACATAATCTTGAGGTTAAAGATGCATTACGTCTGCCTGAATTCCTATGCACAGGCTCAACTTGTCCTTTTCTGTTCTGGCATTTGAAAACAAAAATCATAAAACCGTTATCCTTCCCTTGACACAATGGCATAAGGAAACCTTTTAGGGTACTTACTGGGTGGCTTGTTGGCAGCCAGGTTTTTGAAATGGATGCCTTTGATGATTTCCACAGAGAGACGTCCGGTTGTGGCATTGTACACCAGGCCAACGAGGATCTCTGGTGTGCAGGTCTGACTGACGGACTGGAATGATGAGGCGCTTTCACTGCATGTCATATCTGAAAGGCTGACCTGTGATTCACCGCTCTGAAAATGTTGGCAGACATTCAGAAAACTGGTGCAACAATCAATAATTCAGCATGTGAAATAAAACATTTATCATCAGTTGTTATCACTGCCTTTATTCCTAATGCTTAGTGGCTTTAGAAAAACCACAGAATACAAAGAAATGAGCATTTTACAACCTAGCTAGCTGTTCATCCGTACCCCCTGTTGCTAACTCTGTAAACTACTTTGGTCTTGCAGCTTGTTATATTTGTGACCAATTTAAAAAAAAAAAAGAAAAAAAAGTGTAATTTCTCTAATGCGATTTAAAAACTAGCTCAGTGAGCTAAAGGGTAAAAATTTAGGCATTTCTGATTGGATTTGGAAATATTCAGAAAGTGAATCTTAGTTCAAAATCCTCAAGTTGCATAATGGACATGCGCTTGAGTAGCAGAATCTCAGCTTGAATTTAGACTTCACATTCAGATAGGAGAAACTACTTAATAGGCAGAACTTTAACATCTGCTCAAAGCAACGAAAACAGAAACTCAAACACTTGGAAGCCGTTTCATTGACAGCTTTCTGGGGTTTTTTGTTTAAGGGTAAACAAAGATCTGAATTTGGGAGTCGTTGCTGTGAGCCTAAAACATTGCAAATGAAACAGACAAGCCTTTAGCTGATATAAAAACAAAAAAGAAATAGTGGGGAAAAGTAGATTCAGAGACAGAATACGCTAGAAACCTGGGCAACCAAAAACCTGCCACATCCAGCCATGTAAAGAACACTCTGCAGGAAGTGGACCCATCCTTGTCAAGACTACCATAAAGAAAAGATTTAAGAGGACAAGCACAGCAGTTACCATAAACAATAGGTTTTATTAGACAGACAGATCATCCCAACTCTGCTAGATAAACTTATATATGTATCACTTCAACACATGAAGCCAGCGTGATGGCACAGACTACCAATGATGATCTAAAACATACTTTTATGATGGCTGAAACAGTCATCTGATCTCAGTGGAATCTTATTTATTTTCTAAAGACAAATTTAAAAACTGAAGCCACAAGCAAAGAACTGATGGATACCAGACCTAGGCGAAGACTATTTAGTATTAAAAATGAACTTTATTTATGGTTATGTTCATTTGTCAAATTACATTTAAGCTCCTGAAAAATGGGAGTTAACTGCAAGTCCAACCAATCATAGCGTCAACCCAGCCCCCCTCCAAGAATCTCTAAAATGCAAGAGAAACAAGCCATCCTTTAGGTAAATGCATCTCCAAACCTCACCATGAAGAGCCACTATAGAGAAAATAATGCATTTACGGAGGAGATTTTGACACTATCTGAGCTTCCAACACCGAATTTACAGTTCTGAAGCTGTAACTGAGTGGATTTGAGGATATTTTTCCAGTGAAAATTTAAAGAGATGGGCTAGATGATTAAATCCAGGGTATTTTCTCAACTTCAATAAGTAGAAAAAATTTAGTACAGCAGAGCTGACATTTTGGTCTATAAACCAGGACAGTTGCTGTTTGGGGAGGGCTGATACAAAAAAATATTTGTTTCCCTCCATTTATTGTTGCACTTTAACCACAACACAAAGTAGAAATGCAAGTGGACTAATGTACGACTATTCCTTGCAGAATATGATAATGCTCTCTTGGTGTCAGATATTCTTTTTAGGTTGTTTTAACGATTTATATATTTTGACTCTTATTAAAACCCCTGAACTACTTCAAAATGCAAAACAAAAGAAAAGAAAAGCAAACATTAGTATGTTACTATTTTTCCCCTGTTATAAAATTGAGGCTGTCATTTACTCCTGAGACACTTAACACAAAAAAGGCTAAACCAAAGTGGTTCAGTTAAAACAATCATGTTCACAGAGGTTCTGCAAAACATGACCCCATTCTAAAAATGTTATCCAATCAGATGAAAGACCAATCAACAAAGAGGAGCAATTAGTGAGGTGTTGAGTGAGTGCTTTAGAGCCAGCACCTGCTTTGATGCTCCTTACCGGGAGTGCACAGCATGGGTCTAATATGACCGGCACAGACATTTTGCCCTGAAGGTTGAGCTTGGTGAGGTAGAACACCTTCTCTCCGAAGACCTTCTCTTTCTTCATCCGGCGCATACTGTAAAGGCGAAACCGGATGGCGTAATTGCTGATCATCTCCGACTCCACGTGGCTGAAGCGAAAGGTCTCTGTGAAGATGGGGCACGGGCCTCGCTGGATGCCCGTCTTCGCCCTCTGCTTCTTGGTGGGAAGCAGCACCAGGTGGACCTGCCAGGAGATGTTCCCAGTGCGTTTAACCGACGGGAGGTCAGTTACCGCCATGATGGTCACACACAGCTGCTGCTCCTCAGAGTCGTAGTCGAACACAATATCTAGGGTGCCGTACTTTGCCACAGGATCAGGCTCATAACCTTTGAGGAGCTGTGCAGCTAATCCTCGGGCTGACATGTCCTAAAGAAACCAGTGAGATGATGAATGTATGATGAAAACCAACATCTTTTGTTACTTATTATATTACTGGAATTTACCTCTGGGCTGAGGACAGCTGTGCTGTCACTCGGTACGTCCTCCTCATAGCCCTTGTTGAGGTAACTCCCAGTTTCATGGCCGTCACTGCCCTCACTGGGACACTTGCCAAAGGAGAGGTGGGGACTGCCGCTGGTCTGGGACAGGTCACACTTGGCATCGCCCAGGTCGGACAAGGTGCAGGACATCCTCGGAGAGCCATTCTCATCCTGATAGGGAGGTGGCTGAAGCTCATCCAGTGGCGGAGTTCGTCTCATCCTCTGGATGCAGTTGACTAGTTACCAAAGCCAGACACATTACCATTAATCTTATATCAGATGGACCAATACCACACACAACACACTGAAATGTCAACATATTTCTGGCAATATTGTTGATTTTGTCAAGTAGAAAAGAAAGTTTCTCTTGTCCACCAAAGACTGAAAGCTTTCTGCACATTATGAAAAGTAGATTGTAGGGATTTTATAACATTTACAGAATTTTAAATTGCTTAACATTAGGGAGTTGGCATCAGTGTAAGATTGGTGCCCAAAACCTCACTGCTTAACCAATCAACTCATCCAATGATGGCAACACCATCTAGGACGTGAGGCCTTCCTTGGAGGGCAAAAATCTTTTCTATAAATATTCGAGGAGCAGCTAATGCTCCATTTTACTAACTGTTGTAAAATGATTATCAATGTTTTAGCATCCGCGATTCATGAAGAACAAAAATCAGGTTTTCGTTTTGTTAAAATACATATGCATTTGTTTCCATTCACCACAGACTTCCTTCTCATTCTGTCAGAGCGATCTTACACCACCTGCCCTCACAATAATATGCTTTGAGAGAGAAATCTTGAAGGCACAATCTAAATAAAACATTCAATGTGCATTGTTAAAGAGGTGTACTGAATACTGCCATGAATTTCAAGCCTCTCACCTTTTCTAAATCATTCAGTTGCTGGAAGGCAACGGATAACACAATACTTAATGTTCTGCTGCTCTTACAAAGAATCTTGTATAATGTCATTGGCTGTATTCTCAAGTCTGGCTCTCGTAACATGGATCCACAAAAATTGAGCAGCAGATGCAAATACTCCCACAGGGACACTGCTGACAAGTGCTTTTAACGCAGCTTCTTGCAAAAATGACAAAGAAAACAAAGGATAAGTAAGAAAATAAGTAAGGAGGGGGGGATAAGTCTCCTCTTACACCGTTTCCTAACTTTTGCAAAAAACCAACGCTGTGATGACGTAATTCCCTCCGACACATTGTTCCAGCTTTCTCCCAACTTCTTGAAACTTTCACACTTAATAATGTAAGTGAGACAGCAGCTCAAAGTGGCACATATCAACGGCAGGATGGAGGCAAAAGGAGTCTTAACTAAGTGTCACGAAGGGCTTGATAAAAGGAGCAAAATCCATTTTGAGCTGCTTTTCCCCCGCTGAGCCGGGGGCGGTTGATTTGAAGGAAGCTGCAGTGTAAAAGCAATACTTTTTTTCTCCAGCCCTCTAATTGGGACGGTTACCATTCCTCCTCTCGTCTAACCCACCCTTACTTCACAGAGTTTCATCCCTTCTCGACGAGCTTGTTTTGCTTTTTTTATATCTTAAAGTGGGGAAACAATTTGTGAAACGGGTATAAATATCTTGGGTGAGAAATGAGAACAGCTGCACTTTCCTCTTCCTTTCAGCCTCAGAAAGAACCAGAAACACCTGATCGCCTTGTAGTGTCAGTAAAGATCCCAAATAGCAACAATTCCATATCAATAACTAAAAATCAATTAAACAAGCAGTGACGGCTCAGCTTCGTCCTGCCCAGAAGTCAGTATCAGTTTATTTTGCACGCTGCTGTGTGTTGTGCCTCGTCATCAAGCATAGATAAAGTATGACAGACATGATCATATCTGTAGCTACTTTAAAAAGCCTTACTCGGTGTTGGCTTTTCCAATACTGAATATTTTTAACGTAAACAGCCCATCTGACCACAGAGAAAAGGTCTGGATGGATGTGATGTAGTGGAGAAAAGCTCTGCTTTTTTATCCATATTTGCCTCAAGAAGACAGAGTTCATATATTAATGTATTACGTAAGAAATGTGTCATCACTTGTGTTACCATACATACAGTATATTGTGCAGAATTTGGGGGAAATGTTAATGATTCTTATTGCTCTTTTTTTTTAAGTTTGAAAATTGGATCTCTAATTGTTTTACCAAGTCTCATTCCATGAAGATACGAACAAGCTTTTCATAGAAACTAATACTCCTTACAAATACCATTTCATGCTATAAATAGAAATCTACCACTTTCTCTACACAAATTATTTAAATTTAGAGATGGGCCTTATAACATAAAGGAGTTTTATTTATCTTAGAAAGACAAAGTTAAAAAAATGTTTAGCAACGATACATTTCTGTTTTAGGAATAAAATTGTGGAATGAACTCGGTGACAAATTTAAAAGAAGCAGCTCTTTGTTAAAGTTTTATAAAAAATTTAAAATACAAGTTAATCAACGACTACCAGAAAATGTGAAAATAAAACTTAATGTAGGGGGAAAAGGGAACAACAAAAAGGGGGAAAAGGAAAAGAAGAAAAAAAAGAAGGTCAAAGAAAGTGTTGATATATATTTACATCTAATAGAGTCTTTGTTCGGTTGTTTTTTTGGTAAATTACGAAACTTAAGGATAGGCTACTATTAGCCAGGTGCTTCAGCTTATTCCTTTTTTTGGTTTTGATGTGAATTATAAGTGTTTTATGTTGTATGTGACCAAAAATAATAATCATTAATTCATATACTGGCTTAAAAAACAAACAAAAAAAACAAAACATTTAATTACTACAAGGTCATGACACTAACCCTTTAACGGCACGTGCATCATATTAGCTACACATACATTTTTTTTTAAGATTTACTGGATCACCTTATGATAAAAAAAAATAAAAAAAAACGGTTGTACACAATCTGATATAAAATATATGCAAATTTTAAATTTTGAAAAAAGGGGCAAATAAAGTCTTAAGATTTAAAAAAATAATAATATTTGCCCTCTATTCCTTGGGTCGAGCTTTAAAGGGTTAAATGCACAAGGGAACCGTGTTTGATTCTCATTTCAGGGCTGGAGGAGTCAAAAAGTTCACTTCAGGGGCATTCTTGTTGAACTTTTCCTCTAGGAACTCAAAAATCCTGATTTCTTATGTCAAATAGAACACACCAAACGTCATTAGTATTAAAAATTGCAGAAATTAAGTTACTGAATGACAGGAAGACATGTAGAAGGGGGAAATGACAAGTCATAGGTGAATCTTTGCAGCGCACAGTCACAATAATCAATAATCTTCATTTTTCTTAAATAAAACTAACAGATTATTCTCTGCTTTTATGCTTTCATTTACTTAATGAAACCGTGCACAAATTTTGGGGAAAATGACATCAGACCCAATGATTGGGCGGAATCTGTTTTGACCCTGGACCCTGGATGTCCTCTGAGCAAAATAATTTAAATAACTGGTTATAAGTAGAATTAAAACCAGTGTAAACACGGAAGTTAAATGTTTAATTTGGTATTTTGAGCATGAATTACAGTAAATGGGAAAGTAGTATGCAGGAAGCCACTTCAAACTAATGTTATTAGGCTTTTCCGTATGCTGATGTTAAACAGTCACATTTAACCATTATACAATACAGATTCAGCCAAATATGTTTAACCTAAACTAAAATTCAGGTCCTTTTACCCAGAAGTCAGTGCTGCATTAACAACCCACATCGTCAGCTTCAAGTTTTGTTGTGTTTTATGAAAATAACTGCTTTTGTCCAGTGTCTGTGTGTTTTGCATCTTTCACGACAGAGAGAAGTGAAATCAACCCTCATGGAACTTTTAGCCAGAACTAATTGGAATGCAGCTGATATTCTACTGGAAATTTCTCTACACAAAACACAGACAACTGATTCCAGTGGTAAGGGCTTGCTTGATGTCCACAATAAAAAGAAGTCAAAAGCATTGCGGCATGCTGCTACGTGACACCATCCTCATCTAGTGGTCACGCTGGGGTGCTGACAGCAGAGAAGAGATCTGCACAAACCTTAGATCATTTCCTCCTTTCTGCTTGCTTTGTGTTTTGTTCTGCTGAGCCGAGCCACTGTGGCACATACCCTCCTTGATTCTGCAGCTCTGGCACAATTCTCCTCATGTATAATACATATGTCCTGGGGATAAAGCTCTTCTTACTCACAGACAAACACAAGCAGCAGCAGTGGGTGTCAAGAGAAAATATTATAGATGCCTCTGAGCTTTTATGACTACTCGGCTTAAATTAATGAAATTAACGTCCTTCAGCCGTCAAGGAGACTCGAAGAAACAATCCAACCTATGTCTGCGTTTATAAATAATTTTTTGTTTAGAAAAAATCAAAAAGCGCGACCTGATGTCAGCGCTGGCATGAGGCCGGATCTTTGTGAGAGCCGATCCATGATGACTTGCTGGGAGAGAAAACCACAACCATCAAAGCCGTACCACAGGGAGGAAAATAATGAACCGCCAGTATTCTCAACCACTGCGCTGCTACAGATTGACGGAAGTTTTTACTTCACTTCTTCTCCTGGCCGCCGACCAGATTACTGTGTTCTGAATTATAAGTAATCGTCACGCGATGATCCGAAACTTTAGAGGAGCTGGAGACATGACAGCTTTTTCCTTGGCAGCATTCTTATTCTTAATAAAAAAACACCATGTGCCAATTTTCTGCCTAATCCTTGACACCTTTAAAAAAAGGTGAATCTTACACACACACACACACACACACACACACAGAAAGCAACACAAGACCTTCCACAGCTGAAACGCTGTCATAAATAAACCCAAGTACATTTCCAATTAAGGCTGCCAGGAAGTCATGACCAAACTGCTGCTTCGCCAAGTCTCATACGCAACACTCATTTTATAGAATTAATGCTAACAGACAAGTCAGTCATGGTTCTGTCCCCCAAAACAGAAATAAGCTGCCTTTATAAGTTACGTATAAAAAGGTTGCAGCTGCTTTCCAATAAAAAAATCTTTTTTTTAAAAAGATTAAACTCTAAACCTCAGATTTAAATTTAAGACATTTTGAAAAGAAGCAGAAGAACGTGAAA
>JBBBVU010000021.1:6446629-6462789 GCA_037177055.1 Atherinosoma microstoma | reverse complement strand
ATTTTGATGGTCTTTTGAAAAAGAAATATTTTTTAAACATTGTCTTTTATATTTGTGTGGATACTTTCAGATGTTCATCATCCTTCCTTGTACACTGGTCACTTTATTAGGTACAATTGTTCAATTGTTAACACAAATAGCTAATCAGCAGATAAAATGGCAGCAACTCAATTCATGTAGGCGTGTAGACATGATCAAGACGACTTTCTGAAATTAAAAACCAAACACCAGAATGAGGAAGAAAGGAAATTTAAGTAATTTTCAACACGGCATGGTTGTTGGTGCCAGACGGGCTGGTCTGAGAATTTCAGAAACTGTTGATCTACTGGGATTTTTACACACAAACACCGCTAGGTTTATAAAGAATGGTCTGAAAATGTAAAATATCCAGTGAGCAGCAGTTGTCTGGACCAAAATACCTTGTTGATGTCAGAGGTAAGAGCAAAAAAGCTGACTGACAGAAACTACTGTTTAACTGATGGCATTAACGGTTTGTTTTACTAACAAAGGATGAATATTTAGCTGAAATGTCCATTTTTAGATGACCAACAGTAAGAAACTGTAGGTAAGTAAGATGCTAGTTAGCTCAACTATCATAAAGACTGCAAGCAGAAGTGAAACAGCTCGCTCAGGCTTTAATTAACACATGATATCTTGTTGGTTTGAGTGTTTGAGTGTGTGGTGATGTTGTGGTGATAATATGTCAGGAAGTTCCTGCAGCCTGCCAAAAAAAAGGGAAAAAAAGAACCCAGTCTTACAGCCCACCCCCACACGCTGTTAAAGCTCAACTTCTTCTTTAAACACATTGCTTTTTGTATTTTATGTGTTCATTATTGAGCTGTTTAAGTGTTCGTTATCCGTGGGCAGAGTCATGCGTGGCTCAGATAAGCAGCAGCTGGTACAAGGTTCGTGCTTAACAGACAAATACCAGAGTGATCGAACTCACATAAATCATACTTTCCTTTAAAACAGATACTTGAGCAGAAGTTCAAACTCTGAGTCTCTTAGTGTGCAGCTCAAGAGAGAATTTTTTACATTTCACATGTTAAATGATTCAAAAGCTACACTTTTGTAGTCTAGTGCTGTGAAAGATTATCCAAAGAGGTCAGCACCAGTAATCCTCCTGGGACTTGGACTATCATGAAATGATCAAATAAATAAATAAAAACTTCATGCGAGCAGGATGGTGATTAGGATTCCGGCAGATGGGAAATAACTGTGTTAGAAAAAAGAAAGTGTGAGGCTGCAGCGGAGCAGATTATGCAGACAGTTGACTGTTTTGCAACCCTCCCACAGAGAGTGTGCTGAACAGGAGCTTCGCTTTGATCACCTCTCTGGATTAACTGACAGTGTGCATCAGTGTATGCTCGTGTTTGTAGGTACAGAGGTGAAGAAGAATCTGTGCTTTTTTTTTTGCTAAGCTCACTGTGGCAATAAGAGGGAAACAACCTCTCATCATAGAGTTGAACATGCACAGTAGAAAGGCTGCTGTTGCACCAACCTACCATCATCGGCCGAGGCCTCGCTGCTGTAGCCGTCATAGTTGGCAGTCAGAGGGCTGTACTTCTGCCGGCTCTCCCAGCTGAAACCTCCTGAGTGTTTGGCATTTGAGGCCGCCTTGGCTCCTCCCCGGAGACCTTGGGAGCGATTGACTGCTTCCTGATACTGACCCATCAGTTCATCTTCGCTGTCTGATGACGAGTCCTGCAGGTCGGCGTCGGAGTACGCCTTGTCTGTTGGAGGATGAAGATAAGAAGTTAGACTCCGAGTGAGATCAGGTGGATGTGCAGCATCTGCTGGCTGCATTTAAAAGGAAATCTGCTGAGTGAAAATATTTACTTCTAGTAGAAACTGATGGGAATCATTTTTGTTTTGATTCAAGGAACATGTCAGCCAGACTAAATCTGACTGTTTGAGTTTTTTTTGCAAATAGATCAAATAAATAAATGTGTAAAATATATGAGAAAGTGTTTGGTGGCTCCACGGAAGAGGAACAGTAGAATAAAAAAGGAACATCTCCAAAGCCAACATCTGCATCTGCAATAAATTATCTACAGTGTTCATGCATGATTCATTTGGTTTTACCCAGATGTGGTCACCAAGCAAAGTCTACTTTATTTTTATTATGGTCATATCCTTGTTACTGAATATGGATCCTGGAAACCACAGCTGGATCAATATCCAGATCTGAGTTCTTTCATTTAGTAAAATTGTAGAATTTTATGTATTTCTCCATAATGTGTTTCACTTAAATCTTCTCTAGAAAGAACCGAACCATGCGTCTGGTACATAAAACATTTTGACTCACTGGTGTGTTTCAGGTCTACAACTGAGGATGTAAGAGGAAACAGTATTTGCCACATAAAGCTTCATTGATAAAATCAAGCAAATCTGGATGACTGATAAACACAGTTGTGTTTATGACAAAGATTATGCGCCCTGACATCTTAAAAGATTTGCTTGTAAGTCACTGTCAGATGTGAAGAAAAACAGCTAAAAAAAAAAGGAGTCAGTAAAGGTTCGGGTTTAGAAGTTGAGAGCGCTGCAGACTTATGAGTTTCTTGCAATAATAATGTTGCCATGGAGTTCTGTCTACAATCAGACACATTATGCAACACAGTGCTTTGTTATGTAAGAAACATATTTATGGAAATACATGGAAAAGAAAACTTGTAGCAGAATACATTGTAGAGGAGTGCATTTCATACAATAATGAAAAACAAAACATATTTTTATATATTCACATTTGTGCTCGGCCGATTACTTCTCCCCTTTAATAGTACAACATTGTGTTGTATTATACTTTGTTGGATTAGTCACCTTTATAAGGTATAACTTGTAAGGATCGTGCTTCTATACAATGAGCAACACAGCTAAACATATGACTAGTGCCCTCCAAAAACGTACAAAAATCCCCCGCAATATTCTCCTGTTGGTAATCGTTTTTTTTTTTTGAGATTCAGGTGCTACTAGGAGTGTGCCAGTCACAGAGGTATGATTGGCCACTGACTGGTAGAGATCCTGGAACCAGTGGTAATCCCATATCTCCAGAATCTGGGACCTAACTGCATCCTCCAGCCAGGATGACAACGCTCTCCCCCACAGAGCCAGGATCATAACAAAGTACCTCTAGAATTTGGGAGTGAGGAGGATGGAATGACCTGCTGTAAGTATGTGTTGCACAATCATTACAAGTTATACCTTGTTCTCAACAATGTATAATACAACACCTATGGTATCATAAAAGGGGAGAAATAATCAACCACACAAAAGTTTCTGTTCTTTTTGGGGCAAGTTTAAACGAGTGGTTTAGGTTTGGACTATATTACATTAAAAGGGATGTCCTAATTTTCATGTAAATATATTCTGTGGCTAAAATTTGCTTTATTTTATTCATAATTAATTTATTCATTTGTTTGTTTTTAAGCATGTTGCATTTGTCAGTAAGCTTTGCTCCAGTAAAAACAGCTCTTTCAGCACTCCTATTTACGACACACAGCTGTAGCTTCATATTTCTTCCAGCAGGGGGCAGCAGAGCTTTAAAATTACTCGAGGCCTGGCTGTGCTCTGTCTCTAAAAACGTCATTTACAAAGTTGTTTAAAAGCAAATTAAATCAAAAGACGATAAAAGTTGAGCATCTTTTAAAGAAAAAAAATGTCTTCACACCAAACACAAGTGTTATAAACAATGTTCCTTCATGTTTTCTGTAACTGCACTGTTTTATAATTTAATAATCTCATAGAAAAATAATGTCACAAATATCCATTTTTAACAGTTAGTGTCTAAATGGAAAAAGACCAAGACATTAAGATCAGTCTCTTTACAGGGCTTCTCTGTTTTGAACTGAACGTTTAGCAGGTGGCTTCTCAGGGCAGAGCCAGCTCCCTTTGCAGGCTCCCCGGGGGCCACCAACCTTTTAAACCTCTGATGCCCTGTGGACGGACGACAAGTAAACAGCGCTGCATCTGTCAGCCACTGTAATCCCCTCATGAGATGACAAAGGCCAGTATCACTGGGAAATGCCTCCATGTAGAGGTCAACGTCATGCTGCGGTCAGTGGTATGGCTGGACGACCCAAGTGGAAGCTGATATTGAAACAGTGGCCGATGAACTTTCGGAAATTAGGTGAATTTTTTCTCAGCAACAATTAACACCAGTCACGGTACAGTTCTTGATCTTAACCTCGAGCCCAACTAAACAACTTTTGGTTGATGTTTGCATTATTTTTGACATTTTATTTCAGTGCATCTAAAGTGTTTCATCTGTTTTTTTAAGTTATTTTTTTATTCATATGAGTTACAACTTCCTGGAAAAGGTTCCTGTGGTGAAAGTTCAGCTTCAGGCACGTGCACACCTCTGATAACAGAGCCACTGTTTGAGAACATGTGAAGGCTTCAAGCATAAAAACTGTATTTAACCTGCGATATTATCAAAACTGCTCTACAAACTTTAAGTAAATTACAATTAAATGTAAAGTAATGGGAAAATTTTTACAGCCCCAGTAAAAAGTTTGGACACATTTCCCATTAAATCCAATGAGTAAATGTGTCCAAGTATTTGACTGGCAGTGTATAAATGAATTAAGAACTGTATAATTCCAGGCTTACCTTGTAACTCTGTGTTTTTCCTGAAGTCATCAAGGCACTGAAGGCTCCCTGGGTTGTCTAGTGCCAACTTGTTGTTGAGGTACCAGAAGAGGAAGGTCATAAGGATGATGAAGAGCCCAATGGCGGTCAGAAACCCCAGCACCTCTGGAGAAACTGCAACACAGAAATCCAATTCGAACTTGTGTCAGAAATTCATATGCAAGAATACAAATGATTGGCCCCAAGGGCCAAAAACCGCTTGTGGGATATTTCAAACCAGCCCACAATTTTAGAGGAAAAACCCAATGCAACGATGAAACAAATGAAAACCACTTTGTTTTTTACTCTCCTCGAGATTTAGTAACAAACTTCATACTGCCATTTCACTTTATTCCAGCTGAGAGAACATTTAAATTGGTCTAATCTGACTTTAGCAGTGACAGATTAGTCAGGGTTTGATGCAAAAGGCTTTAGGAATTTGAGCACAAAGTTTGGGCCATAACATCGATAGCATTTAACATTCATTAAAGTTGGCAAAAGTTTTGATTTTGTGCACTTTTTTTCCTTATCCGTCCAATTCTTTTTCAAGTTGTTTGAGCCATCGTACATGTAAACATAATTATCCAAAATGACATTTGGTAATTTACCTTCTTTCTCAGCACAAAGCACCTCATAGCAAACAGTGCAGGGAATACAAGGACAGAGTTTAATAACAGGTTATTTCAGAAGAGCTTGGAATTAGAAATGATACATAAACTTCTGATAACTACTCAAAGGATGCGTTTGAAGGTTTTATAAAAGTGCTTTTGTTCCAAAAAATAAATATCATTTGAAGCTGGGAAGAAAATGCAGCACAACCTGCAGGACACGCACGCGTCCACAGGAAATGTGCTATACAAATAAACTTGCCTTGCCTTGTCTGGGCAGAAAATTAATGAAACCCACGACGATCATAAATCTGAAGCTCATTAAGTGGAAGTTAGCAACCCTAATCATTATTTTAATACTTTTAATACTTGTTTTTTAAAATATGAGCAATATTAGGCTGGGTCGGTCTCATTAACATATTGATAGATGCACACATGCTAAATAAGGAAGGAAGTTGAGTCATACTCGGTGCAATATTAAGGCCAGGAGAGGGTTTTTTTATGTCAAAAGTTTTAATTATACAATTTTCAGTCATACAAATACATAGTTTGAAGATTAGGAATCATAGTTGGGAGACTAAACTTGTGGTTTTCAAACTATTTGAGCCACAACTCTTAAGATAATATCTGTGTCTTACTCTCTTTAAAACCAGGGATAAAATCACAGCTTGACTTTTTAACAATTTACCTTCTATAAAGTAAAAAGGATAAGAAATGGCTGTAGCACATGAAAGTACTCCGATTACCTCTTGTAGTAACTGATAATATTGCTCATTTGTTTTGCAATTGAAGCAACTTGTTAATAATTTGCTTGTGTATCCACTCTGGAGCCTCTTTTCTGCTCAGCAGTCAGTTCTTCACGCGTCAGTGCAGCTCACTCAGCTTCCAAGACGGCAAACAGGACAACGTTTATGTTGCGGAAGTTCTCACATTATTCTGGATCATTTTTTTCTTCCTGTCTAATGCATTGTAAGTCTTTCGTTTTCATTTTTGTTTTTCATTTGCTCATTAAACTGATGATTCGTTTAGATTTGTCATCATGTTTCTAATTTTAACCCCATGTTTTCCCTCCATCTCACCAACTTTCAAACATCAGGTGGGAAGGCCAGAGGGAGGCAAATTTGAAAGGAACAGCAGAACCAGACAGTGTGAGGTTGCATCTCTGTAAAGAAACAAGCTGCTGGTTGCCATAGTAACAGGTTCAGGCGCAGCATCACTTCAAATTCCAGACACACAGGCGAGTCAGATCTCATTAAACGCAACGCTGACTGCCACACATCAGTAGACTGGGTTTGCTCCACATATAAAGATCATCAGGGATGCAAAGAGTATTTCTAGAACCAAAGTGATCCCCGATTATGAATTCACACATTTCTTCACACATGAAAACATGTGAATGACCTTGTACCTCTCCTATGACCTTCTGTTGACTGCATAGAGGATCGTTTTTTTATTTATCACCAGGAGCGGCTACAAGGTAAATTGTCTGCTGTCAGGATGCTGTTTTTCTCTTTGGTAGTGGCATCAATGACATTAAATAATAAATCCTCTACTTTATATAACCCCAGCTAAATACAGCTTCATTTAGTACAACATTTTCACCTCACAAACCTTTGCAAAAGGTTACAAGCAATCATCTCTCAATTCCAGACGTCTTCTTTAAGGCAGCTTTCTAGTTGCAGAAATTAGTTTGACATTTTTCTCAGGCAAAACAATTTACTGTAATCAGGCAGATGAAATTGCACAACTCACATTAGGTAGATTATGTAAACAGGCCAAATATAAATGGGACTATTGTTACACATCAGTTTAACATCCTAGACGGAAAGTGTTCAACAACACTGCATGCACATGGTTAGTGACTCAAAAAGAAAAGTTAAATTGAGGTTGAAAATGAAGCTTTAACGGGACACAGTTATTCAAATTGACACTCCGATAACATGGACATAGTTCAGTACTATAATTACTAATCATCGGCTTATTCAATAAGTTCACCTGTTCAATTGCTTGTTAACAGAAATATCTCATTTCTAATGTAATTTCACGGCAGCCTTTAGTTATGTAGACGACTTGCTGAAGCTCAAACTGAGCATCAGAATGAAGAAGAAAGGGGATTTAAGGGACTTTTAACGTGACATGGTTGTTTGTCTGAGTATTTCAAAAACTGCTGATCTACTGGGATTCACACACAACCATCTCTAGGTTTTACCGAGAATTATCCGAAAATGTAAAATATCCAGTGAACAGCAGTTGTCTGGATAAAAATGCCTTGTTGAAGTCAGCGGTAAGACAAGAATGGTCAGACTGGTTGGAGATGATAGAAAGGCAACAGTAACTCAAATAAGCACTGGTTACAACCAATTATGGGAGAACAGCATCTCTGAACACACAACACGTCCAACCTTGAAGCAGATGGGCTACAGCAGCAGAAGCCCACACCGAGTCCCACTCTTGTCAGCAAACAGGCCACCAAGGCTACAATTCACACCGTGTAGCATCTTCTGATGACTACAGCAGGATAATGCACCATGTCACAGCTCAAATAGTCTCAAACTGGTTTCTTAAACATGACAATGAGTTGAAAGGTCACTGTACTTCAATGGTCTCCACAGCCAGCGGATATTAATCCAATAGAGATTCTCATCATGGATGTGCAGCAACTGTGTGATGCTATCAAGTCAATATGGAGCAAAATCTCTGAGAAATGATTCCAACAACATGTTGAATCTGCCATGAAAACAAAGGCAGTTCTGAAGGAGTTCTCAAATCGGTACAAACAAGGTGGACCTAATAAAGTATCCATTTAGTGTAGACGTCACTGTTCATCTGTTGCATAAAACTAGCAGAAAGCCTATGTTGCACTTATTTTGCAACTTTTTGAAGTTACCAAAAAGCCATAATTAACTAAAAAGCTACAATTAAGTATGGGGACCAGATTAAAGAGGAAGTATAAAAGATAAAAGTGGATGAATGTGACAGATTTTAGCAAGATTAGATAACACAATACACAATACAAATGGAAGAAAATGAGTTCATCCTGATAGCAGATGAAATCTTATTTTCTAGGAATTGATGAGGATGATTTGCTTTCTATTATCTGTAATTTCAACGAGCCTGCAACATTATACTCCACTCAGCCATTAGTGGCGCCCAGAAGAGCTTCTCTAAGTGGACTTGCATTTGTTCTGGTCTTATTAAGTTTTTTTTAAGTCAATGAAGCCTATTAAAATTAATGTTTGACAGAAAAATCGGTTAATTTTTGTAATATTTTGCAAATGAAGTCCTGCTGATGTGTGCTTTAACCTTTTTAGCCTGGAAAGTTTGCCAATTTTTCAAGTTATTATTTGTTCTTTCTGGCTGTAATGAGTTGAGATTATTGTTGGAGGTCCACGGTGTCTAGTCACATGGTGATGTTGGAACAGGAGGTGTTATCTCAAGGGAAAGCCTGTCTGTTTACACTGTACCAGCTTCTCACTGCTGACTGAATTATTCACCGCACAGATGGAGCAGGAGAGATCCTGCTCTGTATGATTTTCCAAATGGCAGTAACAGGGAAATGAATGCTAAATCCAAGAAATCCACACTCAGTATCAGTATTTACTCTGGAAATACTGATATTTTATGGAAATCTAAAGACATCATCTGCATTACAATTTAAATCTTTTATTAATTGCATTAAAAATACTCAAAATAAAAAGTTTCCCCCTGAAAGCCACCGGAAACAAGATCTGAGAAACAGTGTGGGTGCTGCGTGGTATCTCTCATTTTCCCATTTGACTTCTGTCACCTAATCAACCATGTGTCATTAAATACGGAAAATAACCTTTAGATAATGTGTGTGGGACTGACGGATGACTCACTGGAAGATGAAACAATAACAGACTGTTTTATGCAAGAAGTACGGAACAATAATGAGGAAAAGCAATAACGTAATATTTTTTTCACAAGAAAAGTCTTTAGGCTTAAAGAGATCCAAGTTTAACTGTCATATTGTTGCGTTTATGAATAAATACAGAAACCCATTAAAACTTAAGGCTTTGTTTTTACAAAAAGGAGGGGAAAAAAGACAATTTTCTCAAGAAAAATGTAATATTGTCCAGTAAAGCCTTTTTATTCTCAGCTTCTGAAACCTAAATTCAAAAAAATTAAATAAAAATACATAACAAAATAAAGATACAAATTCCTGTTCATTAATTTATTTATTTCCACATTTATTCATTTTCAATTTACTTTTCCTTTCTTCATTTACATATTCATTCATTTTCTTAAATCATTTCCACATTTATTGGTCTATTTCATTTCCTTTATGTCTTTATTTCTGTTTTTCTTTTGAGGTTAGTGTTTATTACCCACTTTGATTTTTTTCCCCACCTTTCAGATAGAAGCAAATGACTATTTCCATCCTGTTTTCACTGGGTTTTATGAGTTCAACTGATGAAAATGAAGCTCAGTTTCCGTGTAACCCAGAAAAAATACATCTTCCACAACTTCAGACAGAAACAAATCTGGACTCTACTGTCTCTGTTGACAAACAGTGCATGCATTTTAACATGTTCATGTGTTCATTTTTAGATCCGTCTGCATGGAAACGGTTGCTATGTTCAACGTCAAAAAGCACAAAAGCACCTCAAAACCACAAAAACACCCACACACACCACAGGCAGGCCATAAGCACTCTCAGCACTCCCATACACTCTCCCACACACACTCAGACGATGCTCTGAAGCACAACACCCACAGAGTAGCCACAAATCTGTTCACACATGCAAATACACACCTCACACACACACAATTCTGACAAATATCTCCAACAAATCCAAAAAAGCCCAAATACGGTCCCACTTACACAACCAGACCACTCAGATGGCTCATGTATTGTGATGAGCACCCGTTGAATCCACTTGGGCATTTACTTTAAAAGTCTCAGTTCTGTGAATATGAATAAGCAGTAAAAAAAAGAAGCCGAGTACTCAGAGTAAACATGCAGAATAACAATTATTCTGGTCAGCTACACTGAAAGCATGTTTTTAAAAACATTTGCAATGCTTCAACAGATTGAGCATAATCAGAACTAAATATCTCCTCTCTCTTCAGATATAACAAAAGATATAATGTGTACTTATAATGTTAAAATGACCTGTACAGTGGAGTGTGTTGTGCTTTACTAAAGTAAAGTAATTAATGGACATGTTAATAATAATCCCTCAAAATAATACTATAATGCAACGGTATCAAATCACAATTTTTGTCTGTTACTCTAGCTAATATTTAGGTTAGGGCTGGAAATAAAAGGAGGCTGTTGCAGTGTTATTGTCATTATTTTTTCTATATAGCAGGACCAGCTTATTTCGTATTGTAAGGAAAGGTCAGGACTGCATGATTATTATTGTTTTCATCTTGAGAGTAAGCGTGTGCTCATGTATTCATTATGCCTGGAGGGAACTAAAACCCTATCTGCACACTAACACCCAGAGACAACTGTCACCATGGGGATGAAGACATCCCATAGAGACTGCTTACAACAGGGATAGACTTGGTTTCATGATAAAGGTTATACAATGTCAGATAATACCAAAATATAGACACCAGTACTACACTTGTTACCTAAATGTATTTACAACAAAAATCAATATAGCAAGAGGCTTTCATGACACCTCCCATTAAAATTTGTAATCTTTTACAATAACTTTAATGCTACCTGACATTAGTTTGGTAATCCATCACAGACACCATGGTGCTAACCCATATAACTCAAAGTATTGTAATCTAATGAAATAAATTAACTCAGTCAACATGGGTGCTGTGTTATTGCATGGACCCACACCAGCAATCCCAAGTGGGATAAGTCTGCTGCAACCTGCATTATAACTTAATTAACTTGGCCACTATCAAAGTTGTGGCTCCATTTTGTAGTCTATTTTATATTCCAACAGATCTCTAATCCCTGAGAGTAACGTTTGCATTGCAATCTGTGATATGTGTGATGTAATGTCCCTTACAACTAGTTATTTCTTCGTCCCACTCCAACTGGATCATGACAGAACCTGTAATATAACTTATTTGGTCCACCGTGTACAAAGTAAAATGTTGCTGCTTTACATTAAAGGTTCAACAGTCCAATGACCACAGAATCCTCCAAGTTGCATTGTTTTCATTGTTTTTATCTCCATGCTGTAGGGAAGGGTTATTCCCACACATTGCTCCTTTCAATAACAATAAATAATTGCTGGTTGTTTGCTGACAGGTATCGGCAGGCAAAAACTCGGGCATGGGAAGAGTTTGGAGAGGTCATGGAGAATGACTTCCAGACAGCTTTGAGAAGGGGTGGATATCAGGGTTGAGATCCGCTCAGAGTTCCTTAAGGCTCTGGAGGCTGTGGTCTTGGTTGACACGCCTCTACAGCATCACGTGGACATCAGAGACAGTGCCTCTGGACTGGCAGAATGGGGTGGTGATCCCCCTCCTCATGAAGGGGCTCCAACTACAGGGGGATCATATTTTTCAGCCTTCCTGGTAAGGTCTATTTAGGGGTTGTGGAGAGGAAGGTCCATCGGATAGCTGAATCAGGAATGAGCTCCTGCCCCAAGTGAAGGAGTTCAAATATTTTGGGGTCTTGTCCATGAGTGAGGGAAGGAGGGAACGGGAGATTGACAGGTGGATTGGAGCAGCCTCTGCAGTGATATAGACTCTGCATCGGTCTGTTGTGGCAAAGAAGGAGCTGAGCCGAAAGGCAAAGCTCTCAAATTACCGGTTGATCTACGTTCCTACCTTTATCTATGTTCACAAACTCTAGGTAGTGACTGAAAGAACGAGATCACGAATACAAGCGGCCGAAATGAGTTTCCTCCACAGGGTGGCCGGGCTCTCGGGTGAGAAGCTTGGTCATCCAGGAGCCTCTGCTCCTCCGCATCGAGAGGAGCCTGATGAGGTGGCTCGGGCATCTGGTAAGGATGCCCCCTGGATGCCTCACTGGTGAGGGGTTCCAGGCACATCCATCTGGGAGGAGACCCCGAGGAAGACCCAGGATGTGCTGGAAGGACTACATCTCCCAGCTTGCCTGGGAATGCCTCAGGATTCCTCCGAATGAGCTGGAATAAGTGGCTGGGGAGAGGGAAGTCTGGGCGTTTCTGCTTAGGCTGCTGCCCCCCCAACCCGACCCCAGATACACGGCAAGAAAATGGATGGAATTGCTATTTAGTTTATAGTTCACCTATTAAAACCTTAAAGATTTCACTCTTCTGGATCCATTACAGATTATTCAATATATTTCTGACTTTTTTATTTTTTGAAAAACAATGAACAAAGGAGGTGATCACACATAAGAAAGTAAATGAGACCACAGTCCAAGAGTGAGGACAGCTCAACCCTAAAAGGATAGAAAACAGGGGAACAAAGATGAACTTGAACAAGACAGCTTAATGGTGATGGATTCTGACAGGGGAAGGTGGAGCGGGAGGTGAAGTGCAGAAGGAAGAGGTCGGCTTCTACCCGAGCTTTGATCTGCCCCTACCTTTTCTGACGCAGATTAGCTCATGTACTCCACAGTTACGCTCGCCACCTGGAAAGACAATGCAGTTTCAATGAGCCACACTGTGATGGAGGGAACAAAAGACACAACAACACTAGAACATTTAAACATGTTCAGACATGTTAAGAAGAATTCTAATTAAAAGACAAGAATAACAAGAGGACACTGACAGAGACTGAATGGTAACAGTTAGAGATGGTTGTTGGGTGAACAAGCAAATTAAAGTTAAAATAAATTGCTTTAACTAAGAAACAATCTTCTGCTAATTACACTTATTGCACTGTGAATATTTAACAGCGTCTGTGATGGCTGACGGAAAAATCCAAGGGATGGAATTTGATTGCAGTTTAATGTCCCACTAATGGTGCAGATTTGTAATCTAATATAAAAATCTGGTTTTTATACATACAGACAGCAGCAGGTGGTATGAGTGTAAATCATTTGTAATTTTTTCTATTTGGGGGAGAAATAGTTGTACCGAGTGGGGCTTCAAATATGGCAAGATTAAAAGTAGAAAATTTCTAACTTCCATTAGTTGTGATGGGAGGGCACATGTGGGAGCAACATTACTTACTGTAATAACGCTAAAAGTTTGGAGTAAATTAATCATGTTGTCTTGTAATTTCCATTCTCTTCAGCCAAACAACTGCTCCATTAATTAGGCTAATTAAACAAATATATTTATAGAAGTCAATTACTACAGAATACGAAAAAAATAAACCACCTCAATTATTCAAGCTGGAACGCCTTAAAAACCAGAACACTAATTCAAAACATATTGCATTAGGTATTATATTGAATATTTAGTTGATTCTTAAACTAAAATAAAAAGGCTTTATAAGATCTCAAAATGCCATTTTAATCCAACCCACCGACTTTTCATAACGTGGATGTGAAAGTGGGATCTGGCCCGCCCCTCAGTGCAGAGTAACAAAGACAGCTCAGCTCACTGATCAGTATCCACGGGCCAAATTCTAGAAAAGGGTCTGAAAGGGTTTGATATGATGGAAACTGTGGGACTGGACCAGTTGTTGTTTAGTGATTACCACAGACATAAAGCTTAAGCAATGCTTAACATTACAAACTTATTCAACCCTGTTATATGATCAAACCTAAAGTAAAATTCAAGGAGATGTTTTCACCTGAAGTCTTTACATATCTTAACAGTTTAACTTAAAGGAGAGTCAGAAAAGAGAGGTCACATTTCAACCTGCGTGTTCTCACTGAGGTTTTCTGTCACCCTGAATATTATCAACGCTCAGCTCTGCTCAGCGGGCCAAACCCGATGGATGGCAGCTGCAGGGTGTGCTCAGCAGCGAGCCTCCTCCGGACCATCAGTGTATCATTAGGTAGATACTGTTACTCCCACCGAGGGCCTCTACAAAGAGCTCAGCATGGCTTTCTGCACCAGTCGAGCCTCCAGACAGTGGCTGTAATTCAGAACTATTACTCACACTTGCCAGTGCCTCTCAGTCTCTCAGCTCTGCAGCAGCCTCTGGGATCTGCCTACAGGTGGAACCTTCAAATAGCTCTGGCTGCTTTCAGCTCAGACACGTGTAATTTTCCTACACTTTGCAGCCGAGGCCACAAAAGGCTAAAAAACATTTAAACAAATGACATTAAAGTGGTTCGAAGCTTGTAGGGACGTGCGACCTTTAGCTCATTTTATCATGAACACAAAGCTAACATCCTAACTTCTGGCAAGCCCAGAAATGTAGATTAAAAAGAGACGCAATAAAGAAAAGTTCTCGTAAGAGTTAAAGGAGTTCATACACCATGAAAATGATTATGTAGAAATAGAATACAAATTGTGAGATAGAATAATAAAAAAATAGATCAATAAACAAAACCAGATTAACGTCAAAGCTACTTTCTATGTTAAGACGGAGTTAAAAATAAGTATGATAAAAGTAAGGCAAGGCAAGTTTATTTTTATAGCACATTTCCAGTTCAAAACAATTCAAAGTGCTTTACATAAAACATTAAAAGCATTACAGATAGTGCAAAGAAAGCATTAAAAAGTAGTAAATGGCAGCAACAAATCGCAAAAATCACAATAAAATCATTAAAAAATAAGTTATAAATTAATTTAAAAAATGGAAAAATAAAAATAATAATAAAAAAAAAATCACAAATTGACTTGATTAAAAGTAAGATAATTTTAAAATTATCTAAGAGCTCTTGCAGGTTTATATTCTCTGAACACATCACAGATGTATTCTGGGCCTAAACCATTTTGGGATTTATAAACAATCAGAAGAGTTTTAAAATCTATTCTCTGACTGACTTGAAGCCAGTGTAAAGACTTTAAAACTGGTTTGATGTGTTCAGATCTCTTAGTCCTGGTGAAAACTCTAGCAGCAGCATTCTGGATGAGCTGCAGATGTTTAATGCTCTATTTAGGAAATCCTGGTCTTTGTGGGAGACTAAACCTTTTATTCTGCTAATGTTTCTGAGATGGTAAAAAGCTGTCTTAGTGACAGCTTTGATGTGGTTATTGAAAGTCAGATCTGAGCCTATGAACACTCCATAGAGACCGAATCTCCAGGTGACCCTCTTCACTTTGCTCCCAAACAGAATAATCTCAGTTTTATCTTCATTCAGTTGTAAGAAATTTTCTTTCATCCAGATGTTTATTTGCTCCAGACACTGATACGGTAAGTCTACAGGGTTGCAGTCGTCTGGTGATAAAGACACATAAAGTTGTGTAAGGTCTGCATAACTGTGATTATTAATGTTAAAGTTCTGTAATATTTGACCTAGAGGGAGCATATACAAGTTAAACAGAAGAAGTCCAAGGACTGACCCCTGGGAGACTCCACAAGTCATGGCCACTCACTCAGATTCATAGCTCCCGATCTTAACAAAGTAACTCCGACCTTAGTTACGTAGATAAAAATGTATATAATTTTTTTTTTAAATTAAATTTCATATCTAAAAGAACAAATGATAAATAAATTAATAAAATTAAGTTTTTACATAAAATCCAAATAATGTTATAAAAATGTTCACTAAAGTATAGATTTTTAATGAATACGACAAAAATAAAAGATGAAAAAGTTGACTTTTGACTGAAAAATCTAGGCAAGGCAAGTTTATTTGTATAGCACATTTCATGCACAGGACAATTCAATGTGCTTTACATAAAACATTAAAGCATTACAGCGGGATGCAGAAGAAGCATTAAAAAGTATTAAAAACAAAAATTAAATAACAAAAATTATAAACAACAAAAGAAACTTTCAGAGAAAATAGGATATATCACCTGTTTTCTTAGGCTTCAAATATAAAAGTTTCTCATCCTGATTTTCAGCAGACCCACAGCTTTCTGGGAGTTTGTTCCACATGTGAGGAGCATAAAAACTGAACGCTGCCTCTCCGTGTTTAGTTCTGACTCT
>JBBBVU010000021.1:6424183-6446529 GCA_037177055.1 Atherinosoma microstoma | reverse complement strand
ATGGACAAGTTTTTCTAAATCCTGTGGAGACATCAGTCCTTTAATCCTCGATATGTTCTTTAAGTGATAATTGGCTGACTTCACAACTGTCTTAATGTGACCGCTGAAGTTCAGGTCTGAGTCCGGGACTACACCCAGGTTTCTGGCTCTGTTGGTGGTTTCTAACTTAGCTGTCTGAAGTTGAGTGCAGAAAGGGGAGGTTTGATATTGACCTGTTGCTGCTCATGAGGGAGGAGTCTAAGTTGTTCTTTTTTAGGAGTGACTTGATGAAGGCTGTTTTTAGGGTCTGAGGGGAAGACACCTGAAAGAAAGGAGATGTTTACAACCTGTAAAATATCTGAAGCGATGCATCCTGAAACAAACAGTCTGGAAAAACCCTGTTGGCAGGTTTTTTGGACTGATCGGGGAGAAGTGCGTCAATGGTTTTTATATCTTTGTGTGGACACAGTGATGACACATGTCCTGTCCCTGGCTAAAAGCACTGACTGACTGCCTGATTTTCTGAATTTTGTCAGTAAAGAAGGAAGCAAACTCATTACAGGCCGGGTTGGAAAGAAGTTCCGGGGTTAGTGACACAGGAGGTTAACCTATCAACGGTAATGAACAGGGCTGGAGCATTATTTAGTAATTAGCAAATATGTTAAGCAAAAATGTTGACTGATTAAGTTTAGTATACATATATACATACAAATAAATTTCCCCTTTTCCCTGTTCTCTTTATTGACTTCCATTTAGTTTAAGCACTGAGACGTCAAACATGAATCACACCTGTTGAACTTTCAGGACTTCACGTTTGTCTGCTCAGTCTCGTCAAGAGAACAATAGCACAAGAAATGTATTTACCCCTCATAGAAGCTCTAATTCACTCTGTCTGCAGCACAAACTAAAACATAAAAAGAATAAAGCTCACTAATATAAAACATTACTGACATGAAACTGCCCCCCGTCCACCGGAATGTCCTCTAGCCCATCGCAACCCTCTACAGGATTAAAGGGGTATAGTAAATGGATGCATGAGTGGATTAATGGCATTTATACAGATTAATCTTTATCATTATGGAAATTGATATTGAGTGTTGTTAATATTTTCATCCTGGATTGATTCAAAGAGTCCTGAAAAAGCAGCTCATATTATAACATGATAAGAGATAGATGCTAGTTTAGGTGCAATTGTCTTGCAAAAGGCATAAAAAGAAAAAAAAACCTATGTCTGCAAAAACAAACAAAGTGGTTAAAAGGAAAGGAACATTGATTTTTGGCATTGCATTAATAACCTGAAAATTTAATTTGAATTAAACAGACTGCCTTTGGGTTTGAAATGTGCTACTTACATATTTATGAATTGCCATCTTTCTAAAGCAATTTCTGGAAGGCAGCTGATTATTTAATATGCTGATAATATGAAACGGCCAATTTGAATCTCTCCAGCAATCAGACAAGCTGATAAAGCAGGTGATTTCAACAAAAGATTCATACATACTAATAAACTGTCACCATGCATCTCTCCGTGCAGAAACGTCAGCTCCAATTTTACCTTTTGCTGAAGAGATAAGTCACTTATCTCTGCTCAAAGAGCTGCAGGAAATTCTAACAACTGTCAAACCTCAGTGAGATGTGAACCCCTGTATGACAAAGCGTATGGAAGAAGGGCCGCGAGAGGAGACTTTCTGTGAATCCTTCTCCCAAAACAAGGAGCTGAAAGCCGAGTTCTTGCTGTTGTCCAGCAGATTGAAACAGCAGCTGTGTGTGGGAGGAAGACCACCGAGCTCTTTCACTCCTTCGCACACTTCATGCACAAAAAATACAACTCAAAAAATAACATTTCTTTGGGCTTTTGAGTAAAGCATAAAGAGCTTATTGTTGATAAGGCACTAAGAACAGCTGATCCAGCTGTCTTAATTAAGCGAACACCTTGATTTAGTGTATTCTGTAAGCCATAAAGTCAAACACATTGTCTTCTGACTTTTACCTTACAGGTTAATCAAATAATCAGATCACTGCATTAATAGGAACTATTTAGCCTGAAAGTAATCAATCCAAAGCATCACATTTGATCAATAAAGAGTGTGGACTTTCTGAGTTCCAGCGTCTCACTCTTGGTTTGTCACCAGGGAGCAGCTCTCGTTTCTGCATACTAAATCAAGGTGAAGTCTGGGGCTTTGCAGCCCGTTTCTCATGCAGACGTCTGGGGCCGAGCTGGCAGCTTTTTTAGCTTTTGTCCCAGATTCCTTTGGGGAATCTTCTCCAGCCGTCCACACTAATCAGGCTGCCGGGGCTAACACGGCTGGGTTCAGGAGAGATGGATGAACCGAGGCCGTGACACAGAAAGTCGACAATGACGGAGATTTGTTGGAGGTCATTATCAAGAACTCGCTGTAAGAAAGGGAACATAAAGTTTGTGGGTTTGTCCTTATTAAGTATCAAACACATACGGTGCATGAACGTTTTTAAAAGTAATTTTCTTTGTCTTTGTTTTTCGACTGATACTTAAAAATCCATAAAGAGGGAAAGCACCTGCATCACTGTTGATGCAAAACAATCAACAGGGCTGCAGCTGCCAGATGTGGACCTGGAAGCATAATAAGCAAATAATACCTTAAGTAAATGACTGCTGTTTCCTATTTAGGGTGTTATTTAGATGAAATACAAGTACAGTATTACAGACCGGAAAAATGTGTATGTCATTTGTATGGCACAAAAGTGAATTAAGCAAAACCTCAGGGCATATAAAAACCTGTATGGCTGGGCGTACTTCAGAGCAGAGAGATTAAGGTGATGGAGACACCATTGGATATTCCAGCTGTACATAAAAAGGTTGATGCTAACAAGTTTTATTTAATTTAAATTCCAGCTGTACATAAAAAGGTTGATGCTAACAAGTTTTATTTTATTTAAACTTTTGCAAGGTTATGTGTCTTTTGCCACTTGGTGGTTGTAACCAGAGTAACATTACATATCTATGTCCAGGATGTGGTCTGAGCTGGAGCCTGTCAGAGAAGGATTTGGGAGTTATCTGTGCCTGATGCTAAAATGGGTCGTATCTGCAGCTTTTTTTTCAACCAAAACAACCTTCCGCAATGTATTCTTGGTAAACTACTGATAAGCCATTGTGTCAGAACAAGGACAGGGCTTCTTTCCTAAACATAACCAAGCATCCAAAGATTTACTAAGTCTTTCTTGTAAATGAGTGTCTCAATGGGACTCCCTAAATATCTAAAGGTTAAAAAAAGTAGTTGTAGCCTCAAAATATAAGCAAGAGATTGTTTCCTAAACCTAACCAAAAAGTGAGTTAAAATGCAAAACAGTGGATGGAAATAACCAACTGATTATAAAAGCATGTGCCTCAAGTTTCCAGGTTTGCATCCCTCCAGCCGCCTTATGATGGCTTGTGACTGTGTGACGCCTGCAGCTAACATCACCACACCTGGGGCATTATTAACTAATCAATAGACCAACCAGCTAAACGTGGAAACAGATTCAATGAGAATGGTGAGGATGAATCAAAAACAATAATGTGCGATGTAAAATCAAAAAAGCTCAAATGTTCGGTAAGATCAAAGCGAACGGCAGAAGCAGATGATTCTCGCAGGCTTTGTCAATAAAAGAGATTCTTTTTAAATCAACAGACGTGATGGGGGATCATCTTTATATCCTCTCATCAGCAACGTCTGATTCATGGGACATGTATCTCGTCAGCAGCCCTGTCAGTCTCTTATTGAAGCTGGCAGGAGGAAGCTTACGTCTAAATCAGGCCGTTCACGAAACATGTTCGCGCCGTCTTTGTGAAAGGCATGAAAGAGTCTAAATAAGCTCCGGCTAAGCCAATTAGCTCCTGGAGGATACAGCACGAGTCAAGATTAGCCAGCTTACCCAACAGCTGAGCTGCAAGTTCATGAAGCAACAACACTTTCCTTCAGACTCTACATCTGTACAACAGGATCAATTGGCTTCTTTTTTAACCAATCATATATATAAGTATTTGCATTACAGAACTCTCCAGATCTGGAAAATTAAGGGTTTTACTTTTAGTACCAGCTATTTGTGCCCAATTCTGGGTCATTTTATTTTACAAAGTTGATAATAGCCTGAGTCTGCAATCAGCGTAGCAAGAAATGGTTCAAAATATTCATATTTTCTACAGAAAATCTGCTATTCCCAAATTCAAACTAAAACCTCAGAGTCATATCTTAACCTTATTTGTGTTCTGTTGCTGGGACACATTGATTAAAGCCACAATAAGCATTGGATTAACTCTCCCTTGAAGAAAAAATGAAATGATCTGAGCTCAGACTAGCCATCTGTTTTTTGGTGATTCAGCTCCCAAACTGGCTCTCTGGCCATGTGTCAACTGGAAAGGAGATCAATGACTAAACTGCATATAATCCTACGGGTAAGAAATCCCTCGCCTTGTCTCAAACAGACGACAAGCCTTGAAAAGGCAGAAAAATCTCATAAACAGCAGAAGCATTATTAATAATTAGTCATTCCAATGAACACTGAATACATCTAGTTGAATGTGTTTGATATATGTTAATAATCCAATGTTATGTGTTTCTAGAGTGAACACACCAAAGAAGCACTTGCTCATTAAATCCTCCACTGATAAAACCTGTAAGGTCCAAAATCCAAAACCCTAGAAAGCAATCTGCTGAGCAACATTAGTATGCATATATTTCATAAAACAATTATCTAAAATGCCTTTAGAAAGTGCTCTGTGTCTATTTACCAGCATATGTTCAAAACTAATCTGCTCAGAACCATAAGCAGTCCTTTTTAAGTCATTTACAACCTCTGCAAGTGCAAAACTTCAAATATAAATGTGAATTTTATCTAAAAAACGACATAAACCTCTACTAAAGTAACCCTTCCCATTCATGAGCTTCCTGCAAAAAAAATGCACGCAGCAAATCCTCCATGGTTTGTCTAAAATGATTCATCTGTGCTGAGACATTAACAGCAAAATGACCTTTATTTTACTTAAGATGTTCTCCTTCACTGGGAAGAGTGGCTATCATGCGTGACAGTGAAAGCTCTTGGTTTATTTCATGATGCACAACAGGGAAAAGCTTCACACTGAGGAGGAGAGTATTGATGTGCCCTAAAAACAAATGTAGCAGTATGATCCAACATGACAATCATGCATTTCTAATCTTGAAAAAAAACTAAACAAAAATCCAACAGGTAGCAGATATTAACACATATTCCCAGTTTTACTCTTCCTGGATTCAGCAGGTCTTTATACATACCAATCGATCAGATGAAGATCGATTGGTACCACCTGTCTGAGGAGCAGCTGTATGCGCAGAGGAATATGATATTCTTAAAGGAAAACAAAGGGATTTTTATTTGTTTTAAATAGTTTTAAACATAGAAGAATATAATTTTCTGACTTTTCTAAAGTATTGTGAGTGGATCAGTTAACTTATCTAAAAATGTTTCTTCCCCAGCTCAGTTCAGTCACATTTCCTCAGAAAGCCCTCCTGAGTACAGTTAAGATGGTACTTGAGGAGAGTTGATATATTGAAATTTTAAGTGGGGTGTTTTGAAAATGATGATTTAAAATGATGATTCAGAGATGACTTAGCTAAATAAATAGTCTTGATCACATAAATAAATTAGTGCTGAATTCATTATTAAAGTCTCTACAGACTGTAGTATGAGGTGATGGGACAGATGAGATTTGAGAAGCAGTGCACATTTGCGTACCATTTTTCTTTCATACCATTTATTTTTGTAAATGAACTTGCTTAAATTCATCCAATGGGACAATTTTGTGCATTTCTTCATCATTGTTTATTCTCTTTTTGGACCTTGATTTCAGAAAACGAAAGGCCATTTACAAATATTTCCTTTCATATTTGAATCATTTCTAACATTGAATTCACTAAATATTCAGCTAACTGTCATTTTTTTAAGTTATTTTGATTTAGTTTCATTGAAGAAGACTTCCACAGATGCACACCAAGTAAAATGACAAGCTGCAATCTCAGTAATGTCAAGGAGAGAAACCTCATCCCCCGTGTTCTGTGACGCCTCGACCGAACCTGACAAACACAGACACAAACACAGCCTCCCACTGGAGGCTGGCCTCTGGATGTTGCAGGTGTCAGTCAGCCCCACAGCTGCTGCATAAATCTCAGCGGAGTTAACAAGCTCTGGTGAAATGTACTGCTGCCAGGAGCTGCTGTGATCATGGCCTTTCAGGATACTGCACTCTGCTGACTAATGCAGCGTGGAGGCTGAGGTCAGTGGACAAGGTGTACCTGTCTGCTAAACCAGGTAGGAGGTTTGATGGCAGTCGGATTCTGTTGCAGAAAAGAGCTCCCTTGTATGAAGCGTCCTGATTTAGATTTAGGTGTCTATGATAAAACCCTGAACCGAGGGAAATATTTATAAACATTGATTTGTGTTTTGAGATGTTTCTGGAGGAGACTTATTTTTGGGTGTGCACTACAACTTTTTCTAAAGTCACATGAGCATTCCTATATATATCAGTGCACACCAGCACATTAAAACAGGGTTACAGCCAAAATATTCTACGTCTGTATGCAGCTGATATAATCGCAAAGATCTCATATAAGGATGATGTGAAAGAGATTTCTGCGTTGCGCCTCCTTCGGCGCAGAACTGTGACGTCTGTCTCACCTCATTGATGTAAAAGTCCGATGAAAGATCAGATATGTTTCTGATTTAGTACCACATATGAAAGTGGCCACAGATTTGGAGAAAGAAAAAAAAAGAAAAACAAGGATTTGTGCTGTTTTTTTCCCCATAGCTTAATTTTTTTTAATCAGATATGGGTCACGTATGGGCAAAAAAGTTGGATTTGAGACACTTTTGCCAACAATGTGAACATAAATTCAGTAATACACTTGAATAATCATCAAAATGGTCAAATACAGCAATGTCAAACAGAAATAAGGTCAGTCCTGTTTATTAGTCAACCTTGAGTCCGTAGCAACAACAGCAACCTGAGCTGTAAAACTGTTTTTTATAGAGTTTCCCACAGTAACAAACTTGCAACTGACCTTTTCAATAAACACACCACAAAAGATCAGTAAATCCAATAATTACAACCCAGCACCACCATGTATGGGTGGCCACAGAAGGGAAAAAAATGCAAAATTGTCTCAAATAGTAAAGAAATATGGCTTGTCAGAGGAGCCAAGTTCCCCTGTAATCTGAGCCATATGATGGAGCATTTTTCAGTCTTCTTACTTCAGGTGTGAACACAAGTTGCCTATGAGTCCATTGTCAAGGCACACTTCACCTCACATTGCCTCCAGTGTTAGCAACACTGGTGTATGAATGTCCGATGGTGGTCGGAGAGGTTGTTTCTGTCAGTCTGCCTTAGTGTAGCTATATGAATGAGGACTGAATGAATAATGGATTCAATGTAAAGTGCTTCGAGTGCCTTAAAAAAAACTTGTATAAATCTAATCCATAATCATCATATGTTCTGAAACTTTTCTCTAACTTGCTAAAAGTATAAACTTAAAACATCAAATTTGTAAACAAGATACAGATGAGCTCGTGTGACTACTCAAGTATAGCAATTCAGCCCTTAACACTTTTTCCAAATCATCATTCACACACTTTTGGAACACATGCTGAACAACACACCCTTGAATTTGATGGTTGTGATTAGCAAAGCCCAAAGGACCAGTGCTGAGTGGATGGTCCATTTGCCTAGTTTACTTAAGAGTCCGGCATCACTGTGCTGATTTATGGAGGTGAACTCTGCTGTCCTGTTTTTCCCACATCCTCTTATTTTTCCTTTAACCTCAAGACGACGTCACAAATCAACATATTTGTTCTAAAAACACAAAAACAGATCCTGATCTCTTTATAAAATTGTTCAGAATCAACATTATAAATCGTTTTAGATGATCACACAATGTAGAAAAGACCAGTTAAATGTCTGACACTGATTCATTTTGTATAAAAGTAGTTCAGAAATCATAAAAGCGCCCAAGCTGCTCTACAACCTGCAGAGTTACATAATCAGGAATGAGGAGTAAAAGCACATCCTGTACGTGCACAGAAGAAGACACGGGAGCCAAATCACAACAACTACACCGTACACACATTCAATATGCATCATTTGTGAGCTACACATAGTTTTGGGTATGTTCCGAGGCTGAAACAAGGCTCCTTTTTTTTTTTTTAGCTGAGAGGAGTCTAACATGACAGAGTTTTGCCCGAAGTTTTTAAGCACCCGCGTGCAGCTCAAGGCAGCCGCACGTGTCAAAGGAGCAGAAACCGTTTCAGAAACCCAGGGAGCTCTCCTTTCAGCACCACCGAGGCAAACACAGCTCCTCTCTGCCTGCCACACTGCAATGGAAAATCACCGCTTTTCAGACACGAAAACTACTTTCACCGACTCCAGCCGAAGCGAGCGCCGCCCTCCTGAGAGCGAGAGCACTTTAAAGCTCGCGCAGCTCACCGGTGTCATGTCTTATTTCCAGCTGAAGTTAATTACAAGGAGAGGAGAGACGTTATTGGCCTACTTACCATCAATCGCCATGATGTTCTGCTTTGGCTTCAACCAAAGCGGGCGGTAAAGAAGGGGGAGCGGCCCACTGTGAGGGCGAGGAAAGGGGGGGGAGATTCACGGTGTGGTACAGTCCACGAGACATCGGGGAGAAACTGACGTGTGCACCAAGATAAGGTGAATAATTCACAACCGGAAAATAGGCTATATAAACCGAATAACATGAAAAACTGTCATATGGGTGTATAAAAAGACATTTAATTCAAGTTTATCTTCATCATGGGATGAATTATGCCATCTTTGAATTAAATTAGTTGTTTAAAATGAAGGCGTTATTACTATAAAAAGGGTATGCAAACCACCCTGCGCATGCTCACAACGGGGATTTGTTTACTTGGCTCTGCAGCATTGCTTTGGCATTACATTAACAAAAATTCAACTGAATTGGATTATTATTGGAATACAATTAATTAGATTTAATTCAACTTTTTTTGGTTTGTTTTCTTAACTACTTTATTGGTTGCTTCTTTATTAAATACACCAAATAACTAGTCATTCACATGGCAGCCATTCAATTCATTTAGTCTTGTCGACATGGTCAAGAGATTTTGCTGAAGTTCAAACTGAGCATCAGAATATAGAAGAAAGGGGATTTAAGTGACGCTGAATGTGGGATGGTTGTTAGTACCAGATGGGCTGGTCTTGAGTATTTCAGAAACTGCTGATTTACTGGGATTTTCACCCACAACCATCTTTTTGGTTTACATGGAATATCCAAAATATCCAGTGAGCAGCAGTTGTCTAGACCAAAATGCTTTGTTAATGTCAGATGTAAGACACAAATGGCTGGTTGGAGATGATAGAAAGGCAACAGTAACTCAAATAACTATTGGTTCCAACCAAGGTGTGCAGAATATCATCTCCAAACACACAACTTGTCCAATCTTGAGGCAGAAGGGCTACAGCAGCAGAAGACCACGCTCGATGATGTTCATATCAGCTCAGAACAGGAAACTGTGGCTACAATTCACACACTCACCAAATAGGAGAATAGAAGGTTGGAGAAATGTTTTCCTATCTGATGAGCTTCCCTTTCAGCTGCAACATTTAGATGGTGCGGTCACAATTGGGCATAAATAACATAAAAGCATGGATCTGTTGTGCCTTGTGTCAGTGGTTCCGGATGGTGGTGATGGCGTAATGATTTTCTTGACACACTTTGGGACTTTTGGGACACACTTATTTCACCTTTGGGATTTGATGGAACAGGAGATTCTCGTCACAGATATGCAGCAACTGTGTGATGCTATCATGTCAATATGGAGCAAAATCTCTGAGGAATGTTTCCACCTCCTTGTTGAATCTATGCCGAGAAGAATTCAGGCAGTTCTGAAGGAAAGAGGTACTAGTAAAGTGGACCTCATGAAGTGTTCGATGAGTGTTATTAATGTGCCGTGCCTTTTGAACAGCTTCATCATTGTTATTGATCCACATGTTATTTATGAACATGGAATATTACCTGTCTAAATATGATATTTGAACCAGACCTAGTCGAATCATGTTCTTTTTCCGTCCCCTCATAAAATGTTCTGACCCTGTCTGCTATTAAAAAATGCATGTGAAGCATATTCAGACAGCGTTGATTAAATGCTGGTATCTTAATTGTCGTAATTCAACCATGTTTTAATGTTGATAAGGTTACATATTTTCAAACTGTTAAAATGATGACCCACCATGGATTTTCTTTTCAAACCGAAAATCTACTTTCTTTACCCGAACTCAATGTTGAATCCTTCTGCTTCTGCTCTCTGAACATGACTCAGTAATACTGCCTTGATCCAGTACACCAGCTGTTAATCACACCCTGATTGCTGATGACTGGAAAGAAGCAGCAGGGCTCTGATTCCTGAGAACAGACCGCTGCTCGAAAAATCAACCGTAAGTGTTTGTGCCAGCTCGTCAGAACCAAAGAATGAGAGCTTCTTCCTACATACGGCCCACAGACATCCGTCAAAGAGTCAGCACACATCATTTTCACCACTAATGGTGGCCTGAATACAGCATGCAATGTTGCTAGAACAGAAGCAGCTATTCTCAAACACTTGAAATCTTTTAGTCATGTATAAAACATTGTCTCTTTTCAATATGAATCTTAAAGGTCAAATATTAAATACAGAAAACAAGATTAAATATTTATATAGCATGCAGCAGGGATCATAGATTATCAGAATTTATGCAGGTAGTTTAGATTTATATCAGACATCTAATCCTGCCAGAGGCTTTGTCCTACTTGGGGAAAAAAGCCTGTCCTTGCCTTTTGCACAAATGATACAATACAAACACAATAATTAAAACAATTTATTCTAATCTGATCTAAATCCCTTTCTTTGCTGCCCTCACCCCACTTCCTGATGAGCTTCATTAAACCTACATTATTCTTCATCTAATAAACTATAATTCAGTTCATCCTGCTATTGTGAGTTAGTCAGAAAAATTCTTGTGTTGTGTATTTAGTATTTCAGCGTGCTCTTCCAGGCTCTAAAAATATGCAGCTGTTGTATTATTGATCACAATGAGAAGATGATGTTAAGAAAGAATCATAAAACCAAGTAAGTTCTATTTTAAGACTCAGTTTGGTTGCCATGGATAACAACAGCATTAGCCCAGATGCCCTTTGTGATTCACAATAATAAAAAAAAACTTTAGCACATCATATCTGAACCTTCATTTTGTACCTGACATGCAATTTAAATGGTGTTATCTAACACTAAAGCACTCTAATAGGAGGAAGTGATGGCTGAACAAAGCTCAGGCAGGGAAGAGATGATTGTACGCTTCGGCTGCATCCTCTCCTCCATCAGATTCAGCATGATGCAAATCGGTGATGGACGATACTTATGAGCCGACTGACATGCTGCAAACAGCTGAATGAAGGAAGACGGAACACAATTACAACCATCTTTTCATAAATAAAAATATAAAGTTAACTTTAATTTGCAAAAGGAAAAAGAGAAGAATTGTTGGACTATCGCACTGAACAATGAAGTGTTTGCTTTCTATCTTCTTTTGTCTTATTTTTAGCATCATTTGCTTGTAACTAATCAGAGAGGGAATTTCAGCTCTTATTAGTGGACATATGGGAAATAAAAATTCAGTGTAATAAAAAGAAAAAAATCCATATAAATAAATCTTCCGAAATGTTAAGACTGCAACTTTCATATTTACATGGGATTGTTTATGAATAAGAAGCAGAACATAAAGCAAGAATGATCCTCACATGAACAGATGCAAGAATTCATACTGAGTATGTACGTCAGAATATACCATATGTATAAGTTATAACACAGCTGGAAACCAGGATGTGGCCTACAAAGGACTTAAAATCCCGCAGCTCTGCCTCACACTTTCTGGCAAGTTTTACATGGGTGTAGACTGTATATATTCAACCTTGCTGCTCATCCCACAAATGCATTTTCCTTATAAGTGTGACTCCATTTAAAAGGTAAATAAACTTTCAAACAGTATAAGATTTATTGAGAAGGAGCATTGTTACAACAAAAAAATAGTCCACCAAACACAAATTTCCTTACTTTTGGTGCAAAGTTTATACATATTTTTGGAACATAAAATGAACTACAGTTAGGAAATTATTTCTCACACATAGGTTGATTTTATCAAGGACACATGGGTTATTTCTTGTTATTATAATTATTTTTATTATTATTATATGGCACACCTGGAAGTGCTTTATCTATTTTAAATCAACCAATAGCATATTTTTTAGGTTGACTATATCATGATCTTAAATTGTAGCAATCCAAGAGACCAATTAGGATGAATTTTTATGTTTGTGGCACTCCTTATAAAAACCACACATATTTATGACATTTCAGATCTTTTTGTGCTATGAGTTTATTTACTTATAAAACATAAATGGGCTGTTATTTGACATTTCTTTGAAAATGTAAAATAAAATCTAAAATAAGGAGATCCTTAGTGAGCTTTTTTGCTAACTGATGAAGAGACATTGAAAGAAAAGTTTTCAAGAAAATTCAACAAAAGCAAAGAAACTTGTATTTTTTTTAAGCAAAAGACAAACCGAAAACTATAAGAGTATAAGGGTCACTGAAGAAAAACAAAATAGAAATCTGAGAAAAAAGCCAGAAGTCTGACTTTGATTGGGTGGCAGTGGCTCAGGTGGTAGAGATGGTCGTCCAATGATCGGAAGGTTGGAGGTTTGAATCCTGCTCCCCCAGTCAACTGTCGTGTTCCTGGGCAAGACCCTCCTTGGCCCCAGTGTTGGCATTACTGGTGTACTCGGTGTGAGTCGCTTTGGATAAAAGCATCTGCTAAAAAATTGTAGAATAGAATTCTGAGATAAAAGTAAGAATTTTTAAATCTCAGAATTCTGACTTTTTCCCTCAAAGTCAGTATTCTGACTTTCTTCAGAAATTAAAAAAGAAAATTCTCCCGAATTTTTTAATTTAAAAAAATAATAATTGAGAATTTGGAACTGGGTTGTAAATTAAATGTTTCATAACTGCTACTTTCAGGGGAGAAAACATTAAGAATAACAGAAACAAACTGGTGAGATGTGTTTCAAATGTTAAATTAGGTGAATATCAATGTAATATTTTGCAAAAATCTACTTAACCTAAGTGAGTATAAGACATGGAGCATGCTGGTTGTTTAAAAAGGCTCAAACTAAATCAATGCATGCATGATGCATCTTCATACAGACATGTGAATGCAGATCCACATAAACACAGACATGTTTCCCTCCCTATCTCTCTTTCATCCATTCTTGTTTACTGTGTCCTATTTATAGCAGTGGCGCGCTGCTGGGCTCATCAACGCAAGGCTCCCTCTTGTTGTCATAGAAATGAGCAGGCATGTCCATTAGCTTCTCCATCTGCTAGCTGACCGGATCACATCCACCAAAAGAGCTGCAGGTAGACTGATGACTTGGATCAGAGATCTAAAAATCATAAATCCATGTAGGAGCAGAGCAGATACAGCAACCGGTGTAAACACCCATTCAGACAGGTGAGCAAATCAGAGGACACTTGGTAATGATTATTTTCCTCTGAATGGTCTGCGAGGCTGTGATGTCACAGAAAGCATTTGCAACACTCTCATGTCCACATCATGTATGACCTTGCAGTCTGACAATGACAGTGTGAACCAGGCTGCTGCTGTTGTGTTATTCAAGTGTTTTCACACCTTTCATGACTGCAAAATACCGACCTCCATCAGCTAGTTTACAGTAGATTAACTTCCTGTGAGGTGAAATCCTATCTGCAACCTATCCATCTAAATATGTCTTTTTGACGTTACAATACATTTGATGGGGAAACGAGTTAAAATAGATTTTCAGCTCTTTGTCTTCAATATTTACTAGATGTAGCTTTTGGAAGAGATAGCCTTTCTTGAATAGCAACATTTCTGCTTTTCTCTTTTCCTCATTTAATGCAGACTGTTTTTCATCAAATCAGAAAAAGATGGGGTTTTTTTAAAGAAAGAAAATAGTTAAAGCCAAGCCTAAATTACATGGAAGCATGTTAGTCATACCAAATCACATTTGAAGGTCAAATTAATCCTGCATGAAACTAACTCCGTAGCAGAGATCAGCAAATCCAGTCCATGAGGTCCGCTGTCCTGCAGGTCTTCACACACCTCATTCAGATTAATGGATCATTATATTCTTGTGCAGAACTCAACAAGTTGCTGGAGATCCATTTCATTTGTATCAGGTCTGTTGGAGCAGGGAAACGTCAACAACCTGCAGGACAGCGGAGCTTAAGAACTAGATTTGCTGATCCCTGCTCTATAGTACCCCTCCTTGGCTTTGATCTGGATGTAGAAGCTGGTAAACAGAAGAAGAAGAAGAAGAAGGTAATAACAGAGAATAACCACAAGGGATAGCATGCACCTCATTTGTACATACAAGTGTTTTATTTATTTTTTATCTTGAGCATTGGTTTCCGGTACCTGAATTTCATTGTACGCAGTATACAATAGTCATCTCATCTGAATATACAGTTTAGCATGTAGGGTCTTTTATATCATCTCTTTTAGAAATAAGATCTAAATGGGCTTTTTCCATTGACTTTCAGATCCTATCTGTTTCAAAATGTCCCTTTTTCCAGAGTTCAAACTGTTCTTTAGTCTGAGATTGGGTTTCTAATAGAAGCCACTTTATGTCTGCCAGAGTCCTGCTGATCCTAATCGTCCTGATGATATCAGTAGCTGCGTTTAAAGGAACACCAGTTTGTTTGAAAATGTTCTTGTAGTTTTTATCTTGACATTCATTTCCTCCTTTTTTTCCTCTTTCTTCTTTGTTACATCCTATAAAAAACTAAAGGCATGTAGGTACATACAAGAAAATACTTATTGGAATGACACAAAGGATCAGTCTTTTACTATCATCATCATCACAAAGCTGTCAGATTTTCATCATCACAAGCCTCCAGATGTCACTGCTTCCTTTCCAGTGCCTGACTTCAAATCAATTCTTCAATTTAAAGTATTTTTGAACAGGCAACGCACCATTCACAAGATTATAAAGTGTTAAAATCTACTGCTTGTGCTCAGAGTTAACAACCAGAAGTCTTATGCAACTGAGCTCAGAAGAACTTGATCAGCTAAACTCTACTTATGAGCAGAAAATCTGTTTCCAAGCTAGAAAGATCCCACAGGCAACACAACTGCTAAATTTAAAGTGAAGGGGGAAAAAAGTCCTCTTTGCTGGTACTCCAGCTTCCTCCCACAGTCTAAAAACATGCATGTTAGGTGGATTTGCAAGTTGCAAATGCTTCACTTGACTCTGTGTTAGGCTGCTATCAGGGTGCTCCCTGCCTCGCACCTGATAGCAGCATCAAGTGGGTGTAAAAAAATGGATGGATGGATATTTGACTATGGACAATGAGGGTATTTTAGAAAAGAGAACAGTGGCACCATCATGTGGGGAAACTAGTAACTGAAGCCTGAACAAACACCTTAAATGTCTCAATTTATACTTCCAGAAATTCTTTTGACTTTCTTCAAACATTTCATTACGTCTACCGTATCATTTAAAACATTTAAAGAACACATCTATCATTAGATAACTGATCGTTAAAATGTCACAATAATCAGAATATGATTCATTCATACATTACCCTACATTTTTTTTTGTTTTTTCTCAGGTCTGCACATCCTCGCTCTGCATACATATCTGCACACACACTCGGATGGGGGGGGGGGGGGGGGGGGGGGGTTAGGACTGGAGTTTTTGTTTCAGGCTGGTCAGTTTTTCCCTGTTGCTGCTTCTTCCACCGCACACAATCACCAGCAGGGGGCCCAAGAGAGTCGGTAGGCGGCCTAGAAGAGTTGGATCAGAGATGAGCATCCTCCTACTAAAATGTCTGCAGATACATTTCCTGTCAAAGGTTTGGATATATCTACTCATCAAACATGATTGACCAGAGGTGTCCAAACTTTTGACCTTTACTGTAATTAACAGCTGAAGTGGTGTCATGTCTCAAACAGAGCTGGGGAATATCTACACAAGTGACGATGACTTCACCGAAGTTACCTTCTTCCTGTAATCTGTGTATAAGTCCACTGTAGACGGCTGCTAATGCTGCCCCACACGCCATCTCCACCAACACACGCTCCTCATCTACAAAGTAACGAGCACACATTTACATTTATTCAAGTACTGAGCTTGAGTACAAAAAATAACAGCTTTAAACTTGTTAAAATTACTTTCAGATTCCTCCTTTTGTCCAGTGGAAATCTAAATGTAATCATCTGAGTTCTTGACAAGATGAAACCCACTCAACTGAAATAAAATGACTGCTGACTAAATTTTCCAGCCGCATGCAAAGTAGTTAAGATTATCTCCAATTCAAGCAGCAATAAAACGTAAAAAACAAACAAAAAAACACCAAAAATATTTTTCATACAAAGCAACAACACACTGACAGGAGCTTTTACTCATTTCACATACTTTAATCAGATATGGCATGCAGATCCTTTACTCTTGCAGATCCTTCAGACTAATTATTGACAAACCTTTTAAGCTTGATTAGCAGATTACTTATGTGATTAAAGTTTGTTGTTTGGTTTTCATTAGAGACTGCTTATGTGGAACAGTCTGTCTCCTCACATTAGAGCTGCTCAAATCTCTGCTTAAAATCCACTTCTTGGCACTGCCTTTAACAGATGAGGACGACATTTATTTAAACTTTTAATTTTTTATTCTGCTTTTATTATGTTATTTGTTTTTATTGTTTGATTTTTACCTTCACTGTACAGCACTAACTGAGGTTGTAACTGTGATATAATAAACTTGACCTTGACCTTTTTTTTCAACACAATACAAAGCTCTGGAGTCATGGGACACAGTTGGTTCAAAGCCAAATATGCTATCGATGTTTGAGGCTGTTAGCTATGAGTTCAGGCGTCATGGAGAAACACAGAGACACATGTTTAGTAATTTATAGAGAGAAAAAAAAGTTGCAACTATAGTTTAGAAACCCTTTGATGCCTCATGCATCATATTTGAAACATACAGTTTCTGAGTCCTATTGCATCACCATACAGTAAAAACTGGTCAAAACTGTTATATACATGCTGATACTTATCTTTTGCCCCCTGGTGGACACCTTTTGAACTACAAAAATGTGATATTACATGGTAATATGCTGTACATTTATGCAAACTTTTTTTTTGTGTGCATTTTTTAAAAAGGCCAAATAAAGACTTAAGTAAAAGAAAAAATTCCTTCCATTAGTTCTCGAGTCAGGCTTTAAAGGGCTAAAAATGGTCGGTAGTGGATGAAGCATTGACATCTTTCACTTAAGTTGAAGTAGCAAACAAAAGTATTTCCCCACCTGTGAAATTTTGCCTGTCAAGAAACTTTCTAAACAGAGGAGCTAAATGTACTAAGCTATCAAAATAGTTACAGTAAAATCTCTGACTGATACATATATTGACACTAGATGATATCACCATACTGGATTGTGGAGCAACAACACAGAGGGTCAGTCATGTCACGATAGAGCTGTGTTGAGCACATTAAACAAGCTGAAAGAAAGACAGAGCAGCAAAACTGAAGCTGATTTGAAAATATGTCACAACAGCCTGCATAGTCTGCAGCAAATTTCATGTGATATACCCTGGAGTATGAAGATTAGCTCGCACAGAAAGCATGCACAGAATAAGAAATATTGCATGTGGTGTTTACCACAGTGGTCGCACTGTAGTATAAAGGCATTTATTTAAAGACAGCCCTGCATTCAGTATGTTTATGCTTTTGTGTTTCTTGCATGCTGCACTGCACATGGCAAAAGAGAACAAAGAAGCTGTGAACTACAGGCTGCAGTGGTTGTGAGTGTGGTGTTTAAAGGAAAAACAGACTAACCCAGGAAAGTCTGGACTGCATGCAGAGCCTGCTGGTCGGACACCAGCTCAGAGATGATTCTCAACTCGCTGCACTGGCTGTATTCAAAGGCTTGCCTGCAAACCGTCTTCGCTCCGAGACATTTAGCCTCGCTGAGGTGAGTCAGACAGATGAAGAAATGAGGCGTTCAAAAATGTTACAGCTGAAAATTCCATGAACAACATCTAACCTGGTGATGTCATCCAGAGTGACCACCTTTCCAGCCTTAATCGCAGCATTTAAACAGTCTGCCCCGACAGTCTCCATGGCGATTATAGGTACATCCATCCAGCCTACATCCTTCAGGCCCTGGATGACCCCACAGAGGAGGCCTCCTCCGCCCACAGACAGAAGCACAGCTCCAGGCTTCACACCAGGACCCAGAGAAGCTGCAGCTTCTGCTATCATACTGGCATGGCCTTGCCTGTGAGTATGTAAAGACAGATAGAAATAGGAATATTATGAATATTCTAGGAATAGGAATATTCTATCATCACAAAATACCAAGTTTCATAGTGAATCAACTAGGAATAGATTGTAAAGAAATGACTTCTTTAATTGGAAATGTTTCTACCAAAGCAGCGGGTGATCGAAAGGAGGTACAAAGATGAGGCCTTCGCTTTCTGCCAGTCTGAGGGCTTCTGCGTTGGCATCATCCCACACCTGAGAATAAAAAGGTTGGGCTTCATATTTTTCTTTAAACCTCCTTTTGAAGACTGAAAAAACCGATTGAGGGATGTCGCCCACTCACCTTCCCTACAATCCTGACAGTTGCACCTTGATCCTGGAGTGCCTTCACCACAAGATGCGGAGTAGAGGAGGGAATTATAATAATGGCTGGAACCCCCATTTTTCTGGCCACATAGGCCGTAGCCATACCTGCATTGCCGCCTGTAAAAAACACCATAATTAAAAAATTAAAGCAGTACAGAAGGAAAGTAATGAAAATATGCTGTGTAACAGAGCAGATGTCACCTGAAGAGCAGACAACTCCTTTGGATTGTCTGGCGAGCTGCAACAACACATCAAACAGTGATAGTCTGAAATCATGCGTCTGGAAAGACTTATAAACACCAGAAGAGGATTCAGGGATCCCACCTGCTGGCAAAGGTGCCCAATCCCGCGTATCTTGAAGGATCCAGACGGCTGTGAATTCTCCATCTTCAAATAGACAGTAGTCCCAACCCGCTTGGACATGCTTACACTTTCTAGCAGAGGTGTGTTGATGTGGAAATGCTCTGCCATGGTGTAACTGGTCTAAATGGATGTAAAAGGGGGACAGCAGGTGGTTCAAAAGAGAAGCAGATTATCTTTACAACTTATTAACTGGAGTAAACAAGTATAGGCCTATCAGTAATAACTGTGCCATGGCTACACAGTGCTGCTTTCAAGAACAACTGGAAACGTCGTAAATTAAAGACGCAAAAACAAAATAAGTTAATGAATGGAAGTTGAGTGAAACTGAGGAATTCATTAGTTTGCTCATTGTTGACGTTCAGCAGAAACTAATTTTATTAACAGGAAGAAATTACTATATTAAAATATCTCCAAATGCTTGACTTCATACTTTATTCGTCTTTTTAAGTTTGTGTTTTCTCAAAAGCTGAAACAAACAGCTCACCAAATAATTACGTAAAATGGAGTACAGTAAACCATCATCTGAACTGTACAGTGTTAGGTTATTAGAGCTTATTTAAGGTAATAAATGTTAACTTACGTCTGGTAAAAAATATCGTTCTGAATCCTCTCTAACTATACAACAATAACGTAGTTTACATTATTTTATAATGGTCGCAGTATCCGCTACTTTACAGTGATTGTGCTACAAATGTAGCATGTGACAAATAATACGCATCGACGTCAGAAATTACTACTTCCGGTTATTACTTCAAAATAAATAAGACTGTGCTTTCATGTGGACATTGTTAGACTCAAAACCTAAAATATGTTTAGTTGTTTGTTTTAAAATACATTTATTTTACGGGCGCTATCTTGATTTCAACTGCGTTTGTAATGTTCTAAACTGGTTTTAGCTGGTAAAACAAGCGCACTGCTGTGAAAAATAAGACTATTTGCAGTGCAAAATATTGTGAACTTGAAAGGACAAAAACTTACCTGTTCAGCTGATCCAGTCTTTCCAGACTCTTGAGTGACCCATGGACTTTCATTTTCTTCTAAAGTCCACAGTTTATTGCCAAGACCTCACACTATTTATGTGTGTGTTGTAAATGTGTAAACGTGGACCTTCAAGTCCTTGAAAAAGTTTTTCTTTCTTACTGTCAATCATATTGTTGCAGAGGGTGATAACCAGGTATTTGGATTTACTCCTAAAATCTAAAATTATATATTTAGTTTAACTTGTGTACAAGATGAGGTGATTGTTTCCACACATTTGACAGCGTGACTGGCCAATTCCCTGTGCTCAGCATCTTGTTCATCATACAGCCCACAACTGCAAAGTCCTTTGAGTATTTCTGCAGCTCACAGGACAAATCAGTCCCTTGTAGTGTTCTCAGACTCTTAACCTCTCAGTCTTACAAACTGTGGTCTGTTTGGTAGGTAACTGTGGAGGTATCCACCTGGAATTTCTGGAGTTTCTCACATAATTGTAGGCTAAATTGTGTTAAAAGCACTTAAGAAATCAAACATAATCCTCAAAGTGCTGCCTGATTAGTCCAGATGAGAGTGGGAAGCAGGTCGTTGGTGCTTTCGACGCCGAGCCCATTACGACAAGCAAACTGAAATGGGTCCTGAAAGATGTTTACTTGCTTATCTGATAATAATTGATTAAATTATGGTTATTTTTAAATTGATTATACATTCTGAATATGTAGGAATGATTTAAAAATGATTAATAAATTAATGATTTACAAATAATTTTTGAATAATGCTATTTATAGATTTTTAAAAAATCCTCAAATAAGCCTCAGAGCTCAAAGTATCACCATAGCAACACTGACTTTGTCCAACCAACTGGAATAACTTTTAAATGATCAAATTTACTGAAAGGAAAAGAAGTACATTTGCATATTACAGAAGCAGAAACCATGAAGCTTTCAGTTTCTGCTCTGTTTGTTTACGCGGTTTGACCTCAGACAAAATCAGTCCACAATATCATAAGCTCCTCACAGATTTTACATGTCAGTCTTAATTGGAAAACTAAGTAGTAACTACGAACAACAATCTAGCACCAACCTGTCAAATGCACCACAGTGTTGGTTCTGGCTGTATGGAGAGACAATCAACTCAATATTGCTACTAAAGTGTAATACATGAATTTTTTAACTCTGTAAACCATTTTTTACACAACTTTGGATACTTGCAAATATGTGTTCAAATGGATTCAGAAATATTCATTAACATGAAATCTGTTCTAATTCAAAAAGTATATACAATTTCTATCTAGAAGAAAATCTGATTTAAATTCAGATAATCTGGTCTGTGCATACTAGGGGATTTGTGCACACGCATTTGTTGATTAGAATATGCAGGAGCCTTTTCCAACACAAAAATGATCACAACTGGGAAGTTGAAGGCAAAAAACAACAAAAATCGCTGTGTAGAACAAATATTTCTGCAGTAATGTGTGCACGTGTAGATTTATTTTATGTTGTGTAAGCATTTTTAATACATTTGCAAATACCCAAAGTTACGCACAAAATGGTTTACGTAGTTTACAAATGTTTTACACATGTACTGCAATATTGAGTCAATTTTCTTTCCATATACCTGCTTATACACAGTTATAGGTATAGCCATTATTATGCAATACTTCAATTCCTCAGTTAGTCTTTATTCAAATCTAATTTAAATATCAAATGTATATGAGATAGTTGTGAATCTGTGCCTTTATATCAGTCTGTGTTTTGTTCAGAAACCAAAGAGTGAGTCACAAACACATCTTTCATTCTCTGTAAGGATTATACTTTTATTATTTTTGTACATTAGCTGTATACTTACAGGTTGCATATACACAAAGTAATGGTATGTACTCCTCAGAACAACGTCCCTCTCACATCAAACATCTCAGAGCTTATTGCATCTCATTTTTACACAGCATGGAAAGGTTTATCTTGCATCAAACTTTTCCTGAACACTAGGTGGCAGCAGTGAGTGGCAACAGCGCTGACAGAAACAAGAGAAGCGTATACTACAGATAATAACAGCAATAAAAAAAATGACTTTGTTTTAAATAAAACCACAAAATTAGAGAAATAAAAACAAACAATAACTGAGATAGATGACACTGAAAAGTTTCTTTTACTCTTCAGATTCTTTCATTCAGTCTGGGCTGACTATCCCCAAAATAACGCTGCCATATTCTGTTTTTCAGGTTTGTCCCTAAAAACGTTTTAAACACTGAGCAGCCACAGATTTATTTTCCAGTAGATTAAAACTTAAAACACTGAACTGTATCTACCTCTC